>CAXHTJ010001592.1:0-17336 GCA_964019445.1 Populus tremula
TTATTATTATCACCACCATGCTTCCTTCTTTTTCCACCATCTTGCTGGACCTCATTAAGGGTTTTCCTGTAACAATTCAAAAATATGTGTAAATTTTTTTTTTTTTTTTTAGGTTAGATGATATGCATGCATCCTTACCTGATTCGAAATATAGGTCCCCATTTCTTCATGGTGTGTTTCTTTTCTCAAACGTTGGAGTGTTGGTAGTGAACTTCAATGGCTTTTCGCTCTTGCTTACTCGAGTCATCTCTTGTGATTTTGACCTCTAGGAAAGACTTGATACCATCATACTTCTTTGTCCTCTGCCTCTTTATCTCAAGGGTTGCCAATTTTGCTTGACATTTTCTTAGAATGGGAATCATGGAGCCAGCCCTATCATATGTTTCGTTATTTCCCCCTAGCTTGATCATGCCCCAAGTGTTCAATTCAGGTTTGGGGATGAGGCTATATGAATGTAGGTTTGACAAGGAGGTGTTTTCATGCAGAATTTTTGGAATTCCAAAGCTATTCCAGACACAAAAATTATTTTGACATCGATTCAAAGCAAACTCAAAAATTCAAGTGATTCCTATGGAGAGGTTATCAGAAGTGATGAAAACTTTTTGTTTTGGCTTTTGGTAAAAAATATGAAGTGACCTCTGGTTTGTCAGAAAAGGTTTAAATTTCAATTTGAGGGTTATTGAGAACCGAGGTTCAAAGCATTTATTTTATTTGCATGAATAATGATTTGGTTCACATGAGAAAGCATTGCCTACCGATCCAGATTGCTTGCCTTTGATAAGAAAGGGCTTGATTAGGCATGTAATGTAGGCTTGGGCTCTTGGTTATGAAGAAAATGATATTTGTAGGCTCAAAAGGTGTTTAAGGGATTTGAAGACTAAGGATCACTTGTGCTTGTTTCTTGACCTTTTGTCATTTGACTGTCTTTCGAAAATTGTCTACTGTGCCCCCTTGTGTTGGGATTGGGCTTGTTCTCTTTGTTTTTGTTTTCTTCATATGGTTTTGAGCATTATAATATTGTTTTTTTTTTTTTAATGCTCAAAACTCTTGATCCTTTGGATTTTTCTTCATGCCCCCTAACTTTGTTTGGGCACCTTTGATGATTGAGAAATTTCTTTTATGCCCCCTAGTATTGCTTGGGCATTTTCCATCATTTAGGTTTTCTCTATGTCATCGCACTTGCCCCCAGTGTGGGGTGTGATCCTAGCCAAGGTTATTTTTTCAAGAAATATTTATTAGGCTCAAAAAGGGACTACAAATGATATATTTAAGCCTTGTGAAAGAATTATCAAGGATGGCCTTTCTTCATCTCAAATGCATGCATTTAGGATCGGTAAGTCTTGCTTTCATGCGAGTATGCAAAGTGATTTCTCATTATTCATGCAATCAAAACTCAGCTTTAGAGTCACTCCATGGTTTTTTTTTTTTTCTAGGTGTATGGTTACCTTTCTAAGGAATCACCTGAATTTCCAGAACTCGTTTGTTTTGGACAAACATCAACATGATTTCAGTTTCTGTACTAAACTTTGAATTCCCAAAAATTCTTGTGAACATGTGCGATTATGCATAGTTTTGAAAGAAAGGAAAACACACCCAAAGATTCTTGGTGTGATGGTTTCATGCTTAAAGATTATGCTCAATATGTTATTTGCATGAAACAACAACAAAAATGAAGGTATGTTATAAACACATGATCTTATTAACAAGAAAGGCTCATTTGACAAGGAAAGTGTTGTGCAATTTTGAGCCAAACAAAAATCAAGAAATTTTGCAGGCATGATCAAACTAAGGTTTATTATTATTATTATTATTATTATTACTATTACTATTAATATTATTGTTAATGTTGTTGTTGTCTTGTTATTTATAATTTATACAATTAACCTCTCTGTGGTTCGACCCCGGTCTTGCCGGGTTATTTATTATTTCGACACTCCTGTACTTGGGAGAAGACATCAATCTTTTGGTCGTGTTAAATCTCTATTGACCAGTTAGGGTTCCTAGTGACCACAATACTGATATTACTCAGGGAACAAGATGCCAAAAATTTGTTCTTTAAAAATAATCAAGGATAATTTTTAAGGCTGCCGCGATGTTGGGTGTGACAGAATGACGACTCCACTGGGGACTAATGGACTAAGCTTTGCCTTTTGTTTATCAATTGCTATAATGTTTGTTATGTTATGTTTATTTGTTTATTTTTCTTGAATTTACTGCTTTAGCATGCATCCATGTTATATTGTCATGCATCACGTTGAGAGCACACACCTGAAAATCTAGGATAGGTGGGAAAGTAACGGTACCCCAACGGCTTTAGCCTGGGTAAGACTCGTGAAACCATCCAACTCTCGTTTGATCGTTTACTTGGAAGTGGTTGATATGCCAAACTGATATTACTCAGGGCCTCTATTTTCATACTACTTGTAAGCCTCATATCAACCTTCCATGGACGATCACTGAGCATGCAAGAGATCCTTCAAAACTAGATAATGACCAACCTTTTGATGCACTCAACAATTAGGATCTTTCTATTAAGTTGTCATCCCGTGAAGGGCGAGTCTACATTTCATACGCATTTTTTTAATTGCTTCAACATTTTTGACATAATTGTATGATTTACATATAGCAGGTTGAAATATAGGTTCCCCATTGAAACCCATTCGAGAAAAGGACAAATGGAAGATGAAGAAAGAGCCCAGTTGGAAGCCCAACATCAAAAAGAGGTGGACAATCTTAAAGAAGAAG
This sequence comes from Populus tremula, assembly GCA_964019445.1. Classification (NCBI taxonomy): domain Eukaryota; kingdom Viridiplantae; phylum Streptophyta; class Magnoliopsida; order Malpighiales; family Salicaceae; genus Populus; species Populus tremula. The sequence continues at coordinate 2,746 of CAXHTJ010001592.1, forward strand.
TCGCAAGGCTTAGTAGTCTACTCGAGCAGGCCTTGAGAGATAAATTAGGAAAAGCAACACTTATAGCTCAGCCTGAACCTATGCTTGTAAATCCCTTCAATCCACAGAATCTGGGGAAATGGGTTGTCATCTGATTTTCAACAAGCCATGCATTTTCAACCAGCATACCCCACGAGAATGTCGTTTACCATTGATTCTACAGAGAATGAATCTCAAAAGGGCAAAATAATAAAAGAAGATGATCTGAACAAATTCATTACCTTAGAACAAAGGATGAGGGCATTTGAGGGAATTCGCCTATATGATCTTATAAAGGCTGGTGAGATGTGTTTGGTGCCTAATGTTGTCATTCCCAAAAAGTTTAGAGTGCCAGAATTTATCAAATATATGGGAACTCAATGCCCTATAACTCATCTCAAAGCATACTGCAACAAAATGGCTGAGGTGATTGATGATGAGAAACTGCTGATTCATTTCTTTCAAGACAGCTTGAGTGATGTTTCCCTCACTTGGTATATGCGGTTGGACAATACCAAGGTTAAAAAATGGAAGGATTTAGTTGATGCTTTCATGAGGCAATATAAGTTCAATATAGACGTGGGCCTTGATCATTTAAGCTTGCAAGCTATGGAGAGGGACAACAAGAGTCCATAAGGGAATACGCCCGAAGATGGAGTGAGGTAACTGCACAAGTTAACCCTCCCATGTTGGAAAAAGAAATGATTAGTTTATTTTCCAACACCTTTAAAGCTCCATGTTGCTACCCAATTTTTGACCCATGTTTTGATAATTTTTCATAAAAATCCAAAAATAGAGAAAAAAACATCGAAAATCCAAAAAATACTTTTTAATATATTTGCGTTGTTTTTAGCATTTTCAGCGTCGTCTAAAAAGAATTTAAATTTTTTAAAGGTTTTTGGAACGCGTTCGACTTTTAGCGTGTTATTTTTAAAATCATTGATTTTCCTCATTGAGTCGACGTTGATATTGCTCGTTTTCAAAAATACAAAAAAATTTAAGAAAAATCAAATTTACAAAAAAAGAAGAAGTTGAGGGACCAAGTTCGGAAACCTGGCAACATTTTGCCTATAAATAATAGCTTCCAACACTTGCATAGGGGGAGGGCAATTTTACACATTTAGAGGAGACACAAAAATACCCAAACCCTAAACCTAACTCGATCTTTTTTTCAAACAGCCGCCCCCGGCTTGCTTGAATTTTTTTGCTCCCCCACACAGACCCCTCTAACCGGGACAGCCACAGCCGCCTCACCATCTCCTCCCACTCTCCCTTGCCCTCCGCCAAACAAACCAGCCGCCACTTTCACTTTCCCCTCTCTCAGCCGATCCCTCATCTCCTTTTTCCTACAAACCAGCAATACACCCGAACAAACCCCCACACACGGCCTCCTCCCCATTTACCCTTTTTCCCCTTCAACCAGCAGACGACAGCAACCAAGAGGCAGGAGCCACTCCCTGCTCAACAGCAACCCCTCTCTCTGTAAAAAAAATTTCCATTGAAAAGTTAACAGTGCTCACATTTTTTTTTTTCCATTGAAAAGTAACTTTTAATCCGATCCACAACAAGAACTAGACAAGGACACGTTATTTATTGGAAGAACACGTGGTGCTATGTTTTCTCGAGAATGCTTCGATAGTCAGAAAATCAAGGGCCACCATTCATGTGCATCCTAACACCTTTTTTCTTCAGTAAAAACAAATCCTCAAACTCGTCCTAATATCTTCTGGAGACCTACTTCTAACTTCAAAATCTATTACAATCCAATATAATCGGTCTTAAATTGAAATCAATGTTTTGAAAAAAAATATATGATCTAGGCTTCGATCTATCTATAGTAAAACATCATGGTCTTTTATTTCTTTATTAATTCTAATAAAAATAATAATGTTTTTATTATTAATTTTTAATATACTAGCTAGTGCTTGTATAACAAAACTGAATCCAACCTCTTGGATAATGTAGCTAGCCACCATAGCTTGAACACTAAGTTCAAACCCAATATTTGTTTATTCTTCTGGTATCTTAGCAACCAACTTCGAAAGCCCTTTTCTTTCTTCTTATTCCAATGACTTCGAATTTTTTCAACAGGTTGCACGGTCTCGGAGAAAATAGGCTGGGGACCAAGGAGATCAATTTCCAGGAAATCCATTTCATTTAATTAGGGTTCCTGCAGACCAAGGAGATCAAATTCCAGGAAATCCATTTCATAGTCAGGGGATGAATGCGAATGCAAACGCCATGTGCCTGATGTGATTGCAATTTTGAGGTAGTTGGGTGGTTGAAGTTACAGCCAAGGTGATTACAATTTTGAGGTAGTTGGGTGTTCATGTTTCGGATCGATCCAATTTAGATCTAAGAAATTCACCAAACCAGGACAATAATTTTTTTAAAAAATCAAAAATCAATTCAAAACAACCTCGTTCAGTTGGTCAAAATCAGGAAACCAAATACCTTGATAAAGTCTGCAAAAAAGCAAAAGTCGTTCAAATATTTTAAATTATATTTATCTTTCAGTTTTTCTTGATTTAGTCTTCACTTTACATCAATATTATATTCTAACATTTATTTTTCTATATAATTCTTGATATCACATGCATCAATTCTTCTATTAACAATAAAAAAATATATGTAGGCTTCGATCTATCTATAGTAAAAACATCATGGTCTTTTATTTCTTTATTAATTTTAATATTCATTAACAATAATAATGTTGTTATTATTAATTATTAATTTTTAATATACTAGTGCTTGTATAACAAAACTGAATCCAACCTCTTGGATAATGTAGCCACCATAACTTGAACACTAAGTACAAACCCAATATATATTTTTTCTACTTCTGGTATCTTAGTAACCAATTCGAAAGCCCTTTTCTTTTCTTTTTATTCCAATGACTTCGAATTTTTTCCGGTTTCTTTAGGTCAAGAACTCGTACCGGCAAGTTTCCTGGATTTTCTTACGGATCTTTTTCTTACACTGTAAAGAAGATAGAGTTTCGGAGGAGAAAAAGCAAAAAGAGAAATGAAAGGGATAGCGAACGCGCACTGGGCAGCAGTCAGCAGAGGCACCTTCCTGTCAAGAGCAGGGGTTGGGCCACACACATCACAATTGAGTTGATTCATGTTTTGTAATGAATTTTCAAGTCAAGCATCTATTTTTTAAAAGTAAATAAGGACATTTTACATACAATAAAAAGTAATTACGTTGAACCTTGATCATTATATATATAGTTTAATCATTTTATTTCTATTTTTTAAAGAAATTATGATTTATGATAACATTTTATGTCCTCACTAACATATAAAAAAATCAATAAAAAATATCTAATTATATACAAAAAATATTATTATTTTCAAACTAAAAACTATAAAGCTAGCTCTTATATTAAATATTATAAAATCTCATTGATTTTATTTTTTTAAAAAAAACTTAGTCACCACACTATTAACTGAATCTAATTAACAAAAAACAAAAAGAAATTCATATTAAATTGAGTTTAGAATCTCAAATTTTAATATTTTTTTAACAAACAGTCCAACTTTGATTTTCTCCAATAAAAAAAACACCAATTCTTCTCGCATTGCTAGCATACCATCTCAAACCTATTGTTGTAACCCATTTTTGGATCCCCACATAAAAAATAATAAAATACAAAAAAATCAAAAAAATACATTATAAAAAAATATAACAGTGAAAAAAATGCCAGAGCGCCCTAAAAATGCTCAAAAATTGATTGAGGATGTTCAAAACTATAAAAATTAATTTTTGACAGTATATCATTGACTGATAAGAGCCCTGATGATAAAAACAAATTCAATTTGAGGAAGAAAAATGCAAAATTAGAAGTTTATGGACTCAATTAAATTTTATTGAAGGTTTAATTGAATTTATAGAGGTTTTAATTGCAAAACAATTGATTTTGGACTTAATTTGGGCTTTAATTAGAAGAAATTAATTTTCTGGGGTCAAATTATAATTTTTGGAAGTTAAATTGGTCAAATCAGGGGCTTAATTGCATAAATATTGAAGTTTAAGGCCAATTAGGGACTTGATTGAAGAAATCCGAGACTAGGGACCAAAATGTAAAACGCGCGCAAATTGAGGGCTTAATTTTAAATCTGACGCGTTCTAGCGCCAAAATCCTTTTAAATGAAACGACGCGTTTTGACCAAAACGACGCCGTTTCAAGCACTGTTTATTAAAAAAAAAAAAAGAGAAAACGCAAAACGGTGCTGTTTTGAAACGGCACCATCGTCTTCTTCCCTGCGCGCGCAGAGAACAGCGGAGAAGAATTTTTTTTTCTCCACTTTTCGCCGAACTTTCTTTCCCATTTTTTACGCAATAAGACACCCACCATTCGGCGCCCACTTGCCTCCTTTTTCTCCACTGATCGATAGTCGAGGGGGCGGCCAACAGTGGCCGCCCCACCGTGACGTCCTGCCCCTGTTTTTGCCTATAAAAACAGGGGAAGCAGACCAAAGAAAAGAGAGAGAACAGAAGGGATAAGAGAGGGAGAAGAGGGAGAAGACCGAGAGAAGAGAGGAGAGAAGGCAGAGCAGAGAAAAGAAGAAGCAGAGAAGAAAACGAAAAAAAAAACACAGAGGAGAGAGAGAAGGAAAACCGCAGGCCACCGTGCCTCCGCCACCATCGCCACCGTGCCTACACCGCCAGCAGCACCGCCTCGACGCCACCGCAGGTAATCTCCCGTTGCCCCGTCTCCTTCTCCTTTTGCAGCTCCTTTTTTTTTTCATGCAACGTGAATTAATTCACGTTCTGCAGCAGTTGAAGGAGGCTGGTTACTGTGCTTAGGCACAGTAACCAGCCCATTTGGTAATGGGCCGGGTCCGGCCCATTTCAAATTGTTTTTATTAGAATTTTTACAATTTTTTCAGCACATTTTTTTTATCAATTTTGCTTAATATCGGTTTGTATTTTACATCGTAAAAATATAAATCTGGTATTAAAATACCCGGTTTTCGTCCCACGGTACTGTTCACATTCAGAAAGAAAAAAATAAAAATAATTGTTTCAGCATTTTATAATTTTTCCGCGTAATTTTTTATGTCATTTTGATTAATATCGGGCAGTATTTTTACATCATAAAAATATAAATCCGGTATTAAAATTCCAAAAAATACAAAACAAAATTAAAAAAAAAAGATAAAAAAATGTTTTTGTGCATACGGCCAAGTGTCTCAAATCTAAAAATCATATCATATTTTTCATATGTCAAAAAAAACAATATTTTAGCATGCATTTTGGCTTTAATAACCAATTTATTAAAGTCAAGAGAACATTGGCCAAAATCTCAAAAATAATAAAATATTTTGTTTTGTTTGATTTTAGTATTAGGGATTATGAATTTATACGTAAATCGTATTCCTGATATTAAAAAGATATTTTCTTTGGACGACTTCAAATTGTTAGTTTTTTACCCGATAAAGATAAGGATCTCCTTACAGAGGAGGACTTTTCTTAAACCATAAACGAACCAACAATTCAAAAACCACAACATGATTTTAGATTTTTATCAGACATCAAAACAATGCAGCCTACCTTAGGTAGGGCGTAGTTGGGGTGCTAATACCTTCCCTTTACGCAACCAGTCTCCGTACCCCATCTCTGAGACTAGTTAGGGTTCCTAGTAACCAGAATACTAGGTGGCGACTCCCAGTCCATATTTTCACATGTATAGACAAGAATTCCTTGTCTCTCCCTATTTTCAAGGAATAAATATTCCGATTTTTCCTTGAGGGTGGACGATCGCCGCGCCGCCGCACACGTGCGACACCTATGATTATAAACATATCAAAACAATTCAACAACATAAAAAAAAAAAAATTCAAACGGGTCATGAACTGCTTTCCCAGCCAAATTTGTAATGCAGGATGTTGTTTGTAATGCTTCTGTTTTTTGAATCATCAATATCCAAATGATGTGGATGAACACACTATGTATATATATGGATTGTGTTGCTCTCGCTATTTAAGCTGCTTCGCGAATTTGATGTGTTAAAGAAGTTTTAATAATTGTCTTTTCATCGGAAATTAGAAATATCACTTACGTATAAGTTAATAATTCTTAACCGTGATCCGATCAAAATATTAAATTCTTCTTTAATAAATTTGCAATTTTATCCTAAAAAATAAATAAATAAAATAACAAAATTCATAAAACAAATACAAACACACACATACACTTTCACTGTATTTCTTTTCTTTTCTTTTCTTTTCTTTTGTTACATCCATAATACAAAATACAAGATACAAAATACAAAATACAAATACAAAATAAATAAATAAAAATTACATTACATAATTTAAAATTTACAAAAACAATCCCTAAAATTCTAGAAAATTGCAGGGAAGGACTTCTGGGGGCTGTATGAACAGTCCCTAAAATTCGTCCCTTGCTCCTGCAACTGAGAAGAAGTTGTGGTTGTCCAAAGGCGAAAGGAAAATAAGGGCTGAGTTGGGAGGAAGACGATCTAGTAAAGGGGTGCTGGTGTTGGGAGATTATAGCAGTGATGGGGGATCGGCTATGGGTTTCTTTTTTTTCAAGGCTGAGGGCTGCCGGCTGGCTTTCGTTGGCTGGGAGTTGGGTTTCCCTGAAGGCGCTGCTATTGAGAATATAAAGGAACGGCCGGGGATTGGAGAATGATTCAAACCGGGGAGGGGCTGTTTGGCCGGTTTTTGCAGGGGATAAGAGCGGGTTGGTGTTTTCGTTTTGGTTTTGGCCGGGGCTAGGAGAAGTCAGGGGGCTCCAGTGTGAAAAAAATTCAAAACCGAGAGCCTAGGGGGCGGCTGTAGAGGCAGCTGTGAGGAGAAGATCAAAAACCAAGAGGGGTGGCCCGCGGCTCCCTTGTTAGAGATAGACTTAGGGTTTTCTTTTTTGTATTTTTGGTGTTTCCAAAATTAGCCCCCAACCTTTTTTGTGTTGAGGAAACCAGTATTTATAGGTAAAATGTTGCTAGGTTTTTCAACTTGGTCCCTCAACTCTTTTTTTTTTTGTAAATTTTGATTTTTCTTATTTTTTTGTATTTTTTGAAAACGAGCAATATCAACGTCGACTCAAATGCGGAAAATCAATGATTTTAAAAATGACGCGTGAAAAGTCGAACGCGTTTGAAAAATTAAATTCTTTTTTAGACGACGTTGAAAATGCTAAAATGACGAAAAATATATTAAAAAACATATTTTTTTTGGATTTTCTTTGTTTTTCTCTATTTTTGGAATTTTTGAAAATATATTAAAAACATGGGTCAAAAATTGGGTAGCAACAGATGCCCCCTCTTTACAATGCTTACAAAGCAAAACTCCTCAATGTTTTGCATAGTAAGCTTTGTAAAGAAAAACTTGTATTTCTGTTTGCTCAATATCTACTTCATCTAAAAACCTTAATCTGTTCTTCGTTTTTTTTTTTTTTCATTATCCTGAGATCCCATCTGGCGACCCCTTTTAACCAAAACCAAAGAATGTGTGTAGCTCAGTCAACCTGAAATCCCATATGGAGATTCCCTTTAACTAAAGCTACATGAGATCCCATCTGGCGACCTCTCGACTGACACGAAAATATGTGTAACTCAGTTAACCTGAAATCCCATCTGGCGATTCCCTTTAACCAAAGCTACATGAGATCCCATCTAGCGACCTCATTCAACTGGAACGAACATATGTGTAACTCGTTTAACCTGAAATCCCATCTAGCGATTCCCTTTAACCAAAGCTACATGAGATCCCATCTGGTGACCTCATTTAACCAAAACAAAAGAATGTGTAAAAAATGGTCTCATTGTAATGGGTGACCTCCCTAAGAAAAATGATGGTCTCATTGTATGGGTGACCGGCCCAAGAAAAATGATGGTCTCATTGTATGGGTGACCGGCCCAAGAAAAATGATGGTCTCATTGTATGGGTGACCGACCCAAGAAAAGTGATGGTCTCATTGTATGGGTGACGACCCAAGAAAAATGATGGTCTCATTGTATGGGTGACCGACCCAAGAAAAAATGATGGTCTCATTGTATGGGTGACCGACCCAAATGGAAAAAATATGATGAAGTGGTCTCGTTGTGATGGGCGACCTACCCAAATAGAAAGAATGTGAAGTGCGGTCTCATTGTAATGGGTGACCCACCCAAAATGGAAAAAATATGAAGTGTGGTCTCATTGTAATGGGTGACCTACCCAGATGGAAAAAATATGATGAAGTGGTCTCGTTGTGATGGGCGACCTACCCAAATAGAAAGAGTGTGAAGTGCGGTCTCATTGTAATGGGTGACCCACCCAAAAATGGAAAAAATATGAAGTGTGGTCTCATTGTAATGGGTGACCTACCCAGATGGAAAAAATATGATGAAGTGCGGTCTCATTGTCATGGGTGACCTACCCGGATGGAAAAAATGTGAAAAGTGCGGTCTCATTGTCATGGGTGACCAACCCAACTGGAAGATGTGATATGAGAAGTGTGAAAAATAGGACTTACCTGGCGAAGTCTTTCAGGGGATGACAGAAGAAGAGCTGGAAAACTTGGTGCTTCCTGATAATTCCCGATCATAGGATTTGAAAACTCGGTGTTTCCTGACTGCAAGAGTTGAAAACTCGAGGCTTCCCGATTGCAAGGTTGATCTTTTCATTTCTTTGGGATTTTCCTAATGGTAGGGTTCATCCCATCATCCTTTTATTCCATGATCAAAATCGATTCTTTATTATCATCACCACAATGCTTCTTTCTTTTTCCAACATCTTGCTAGACCTCATTAAGGATTTTCCTGTAACAATTAAAAAAATATGTGCAAATTTTTTTTTTTTTTTGAGGTTAGATGATATGCATGCATCCTTACCTGATTTGAAATAATAGGTCCCCATTTCTTCATGGTGTGTTTCTTTTCTCAAAAGTTGGAGTGTTGGCAGTGAACTTCGATGGCTTCTTCGCTCTTGCTTACTCGAGTCAACTCTTGTGATTTTGACCTCTAGGAAGAAATTGATATCATCATAGTTCTTTTTCCTCCGTCCTTTACCTCAAGGGTTGCCAACTTTGCTCGACATTTTCTTAGAAAATGAATCATGGAGCCAGCCCTATCATATGTTTTTTATTGCCCCCTAGCTTGATCATGCCCCCAAGTATTCAAATCAAGTTTGAGGATAAGGCTATGTGAAGGAAGGTTTGACAAGGAATTGTTTTCATGCAGAATTTTTGGAATTCCAAAGCTATTCCAAACACAGAAATCATTTTGACATCGATTCAAAGCAAGCTCATTTGAAGAAATTCAAGTGTTTCCTATGGAGAGGTTATCAGAAGTGATGAAAACCTTTTTTTTTTTTTTTTTTGGCTTTTGGTAAAAAAAAATGAAGTGACATCTGGTTTGTCAAAAAGGTTTAAATTTCAATTTGAGGGTTATTGAGAACCGAGGTTCAAAACATTTATTTTATTTGCATGAATAATGATTTGGTTCACATGAGAAAGCATTGCCTACCGATCCAGATTGCTTGCCTTTGATCAGAAAGGGCTTGATTAGGCACGTAATGTAGGCTTGGGCTCTTGGTTATGAAGAAAATGATATTTGTAGGCTCAAAAGGTGTTTAAAGGATTTGAAGACTAAGGATCACTTGTGCTTGTTTCTTGACCTTTTGTCATTTGACTGTCTTTCGAAAATTATCTATCGTGCCCCCTTGTGTTGGGCTTGGGCTTGTTCTCTTTGTTTTTGTTTTCTTCATATGGTTTTGAGCATCATAATATTGTTTTTTTTTTTATGCCCAAAACTCTTGATCCTTTGGATTTTTCTTCATGTCCCTCTAGATTTGTTCGGGCACCTTTGATGATTGAGAATTTTCTTTTATGCCCCCTAGTATTGCTTGGGCACTTTCGATCATTGAGGTTTTCTCTATGTCATCGCACTTGCCCCCAGTGTGGGGTGTGATCCTAGCCAAGGTTATTTTTCAAGAAATATTTATTAGGCTCAAAAGGGGACTACAAATGATATATTTAAGCCTTGTGAAAGATTATCAAGGATGACCTTTCTTCATCTCAAATGCATGCATTTAGGATCGGTAAGCCTTGCTTTCATGCGAGTATGCAAAGTGATTTCTCATTATTCATGCAATCAAAACTCAGCTTTAGAGTCACTTCATGGTTTTTTTTTTTTTTTAGGTTTTTCTAGGTGTATGGTTACCTTTCTAAGGAATCACCTGAATTTCCAGAACTCGTTTGTTTTGGACAAACATCAACATGATTTCAGTTTCTGTACTAAACTTTGAATTCCCAAAAATCCTTGTGAACATGTGCGATCATGCATAGTTTTGAAAGAAAGGAAAACACACCCAAAGATTCTTGGTGTGATGGTTTCATGCTTAAAGATTATGCTCAATATGTTATTTGCATGAAACAACAACAAAAATGAAGGTATGTTATAAACACATGATCTTATTAACAAGAAAGGCTCATTTGACAAGGAAAGTGTTGTGGAATTTTGAGCCAAGTTACCAACAAAAATTGGAATAGGTTGAAACAAAAATCAAGAAATTTTGCAGGCATGATCAAACTAAGGTTTTTTTTTTTTTTTTTTCTTTTTTTGCAGAATAGGCTCCATTATGCACCGGTAGTGCAATTCCCTTTGGTTAGCCTTCCCACCAAAGCTTTTTGTAGAAAATACATGATGCGCCGAGGCTCTTGACAAATTTTGCCCCCAATTTCTTCGGGCTGAGTCATTGTTGGGTTTTGAATAAAGATGATAGGTCGGTTGGAAGAACTTCCTAGAGTTATTTTTCAGTATCTACTCGAGTAAGCTAGAAGCAAGTCACACATGTCTTCAAAAATTACGACGAGCATATTTTCATCTTCAGAGTTTTTCTTCATTCAAAGTCGGGTGTTGTAGACTCGTAGGGGACCTACTTTTCATTCTGGTGCATGCATGACAAATGTATGAACATGTAATCTATATGATGAACTCACCCTTCGAGAGGTGACAATATGGTCGTAACTCTTGTATGATGGAGCAAGAATCGTGATTTTTGCCCAAACTTTACAATGAAAATTTTCGGAGTAACGGCCAATGTGTCACCCATAAGTCTTGAGTTCAAGATGCTTCAAGAAGAGTTTGTTCTTATGCAAAAAACGATAGCACATACAACCTAAGGACAAGTTCTATTCATTATGTGAACATGGGTAGGTTTCTATCTGGTCTCAAAAGGGTCTCATATCTGCCAGTGACGTTCTTCGTAAAGACAGTATGGGGGCGTTGCAAGGAATGGTTAAGGCACGTATACCCACCATTACCAAGCAGGCACTCAGATATGAGTTGGGTGTTTCACGCATCTGAACCCTGACCAATAGCCTTAGGGCAGATCACTAGTTCCCCACCTAACCTAGAAGCTTGTGTGTGCTTTTAAAAATAAATACAGGTGATGCATGAATCAATTGTATAAAATGCATGGAAAAAATATTAACAAAAAGATAAAAATGCAAAAAACTTAAACACATCAAATACACAAAGCTTAGTCCAATAATGTTAGAAACAATACCTTCCCCAGTGGAGTCGCCACTTTGTCGCACCCAAAAACAAAATCAGCGCGCGGCATCGGCTGACGATTTTTCTCTCGTTGTTATTGTTTTGCTTGAATTTAGTTCGTTGGAGTCGCCACCTAGTAATTGATTGCGGGCTACTAGGAAACCGGATGTACTGGTCTTATCAAGATTCGCGGGTAAGGGACTGGTTGTGGTTAGGGAAGGTATTAGCACCCCTAACGCACCTTACCTGAGGTAAGCTGCTTCGCGAATTTGATGTTTAAAGAAGTTTTAATAATTGTCTTTTCATCGAAATTAGAAATATCACTTACGTATAAGTTAATAATTCTTAACCGTGATCCGATCAAAATATTAAATTCTTCTTTAATAAAATTGCAATTTTATCATTAAAAAAATATATACAAATAACTAAAACAAAATACAAACATCACATTCACTTTTACTATATTTTTCTTTTTTTTCTTTTCTTTTACACCCATATTTACAAAATATAAATTACAAAAAAAATGAAAACTAAACAAATATTACATTAAACCATTTGGAAATTACAAAAATGACCCAAAACAAATTCAGGAACAATTCTGGGCTGCATTCTGGGCTGCCTGAACAGTAGCGGCGCGTGAACCGCCCCGAAAATCAGGCAGTGTGAGGGGGCTGTAATGCTTCCTCCTCTCTTCAATCTCTTGTTGTCCGTCACCTGCAAATCCAAAAAACAACACAGCAAGGGCAGTCGATTTTAAGTTTTTTTTTTAGTTTTTCAAATCTGTTTTTTGTTCTTTCTTTCTTCTCCGATCTGCTCCTTCCTCTTCTTCTTCAGATCGTCTTCTCCCCGGGTCAGTTCGTTAGGGTTTATGTCTTCTTCTCTGCTTCCGGTGGTGGCGAGGCGAAGGGGGAACGGCTGCGCGGGTGCTGCTGGTGGCCTGTGATGGCTGTGGAGCTGTGAAGGAGAGGGGACCGTGGATCTGCCACCGTTGAAAAGGGAAGATCTGTTGCTTGCTGCTGGTTGCTCGACCGCCGCTGGAGGCTGATTGAAGAGGTGGTGTCGCCGTGTTCGGCGGTGAGAGGAGGAGCTGTTGTGGTCGGCCGGTTGGAGAAGAAAAAATCAAAGCCAAGGGGAAGGAGAGGATGAGCGGCGGCTGCAAGCGGGGAAAGGAAGAAAAGCTTTTTGGGTGATGACGGGGGGGGGGGCTTTGGGAGATGACAGTGAAGAGGCTGGGTTGTGTGATCGGGAGAGGAGGAAATACCGTGGGATGAGCGGTGGTTTCCGGAGAGAAAAAAAAAGTCGTGAGGGGGCGGCTCCTTTTGTTAGAGATGGGTCTAGGGTTAGAGATTTTTTTGTATTTTTTCAGATGTTGTCAAAATTGCCCCCTCCCTCTTGCAAGTGTTGGAAACCAGTATTTATAGGCAAAAAATGTTGCCAAGTTTTTCAACTTGGTCCCTCAACTTCTTTCTTTTTGTAAATTTTGATTTTTCTTTTTTTTTTTGTATTTTTTGAAAACGAGCAATATCAACGTCGACTCAACAAGGAAAATCAATGATTTTAAAAATGACGCGTGAAAAGTTGAACGCGTTTGAAAATCTTTTAAAAATTTAAATTTTTTTTTTTAGACGACGTTGAAAATGCTAAAATGACGAAAATATATTAAAAACATATTTTTTTGGATTTTCTTTGTTTTTCTCTATTTTTGGATTTTTTTGAAAATATATCAAAAACATGGGTCAAAAAATAGGTAGCAACAGATGCCCCCTCTTTACAATGCTTACGAAGCAAACTCCTCAAAATTTTGCATAGTAAGCTTTGTAAAGAAAACAAAAGGAAAATGATTTCATTATCTTGGGCGACCTGCCCACACACTCACACTGATCTATTTTCACGGGCGACCTGCCCACACATACTCACTCTAGTCTATTTTCACGGGCGACCGACCCACACTCACACTGATCTATTTTCACGGGCGACCTGCCCACACATACTCACTCTAGTCTATTTTCACGGGCGACTGACCCACACTCTCACACTGGTCTATTTTCACGGGCGACCTGCCCTTTTAATTGGGTTTACCTGAGATCCTATCTGGCGACCTCATTCAACTGGAACGAAAATATTGTGTAACTCGGTTAACCTGAAATCTCATCTGGCGATTCCCTTTAACCAAAGCTACATGAGATCCCATCTGGCGACCTCATCCAACTGGAACGAAAATATTATGCAACTCGGTTAACCTGAAATCCATCTGGCGATTCCCTTTAACCAAAGCTACATGAGATCCCATCTGGCGATCTCATTCAATTGAAACAAAAGAATGTGTAAAAAATGGTCTCATTGTATGGGTGACCTACCCAAGAAAAAAAAAAGATGGTCTCATTGTATGGGTGACTTACCCAAGAAAAATGATGGTCTCATTGTATGGGTGACCTACCCAAGAAAAAATGATGGTCTCATTGTATGGGTGACCTACCCAAAAAAAAATGATGGTCTCATTGTATGGGTGACCTACCCAAGAAAAATATGGTCTCATTGTATGAATGTAAAAGAACTTATCCACATTGAAAAATGGCAAGGTACACCCTATCTTTTGAATGGGCCAAAAAAAAGAAGGAAAAGCATGAAACAGTGTTGACCCAATAGTAACTAAGCAATCCTTTAGTGACAGGAGACCACTCTGGTCAACAATCAAAGCATGCAGAAAACCTGGTTAATTAATTCTTTTGCACGCAATGCATCAGGAAAAACATCTGGATCTTTCTGTGCATCCCTCAGCATGATATCAAGTACTCTGCATCACAAAAGTGCATGTTTATCACAGCATCCTTTTGCAGATATCTGCTTGCTTCACATCCAGAAATGCACTACAGAAATATAGGATTGAAAAAGAAAAATTCTTGTAGAGGCTTTACAAATTTGGCTCCAATCAAACATATCCTGAATACTACAGGACTTTGACTACTGCACATGAAGGGCTAACATATGGATCTGGTAATAGGCCATGAAATAAGAGCATTGCTGACTAAAGTTTTGCTTTGATTGAATTGAAACACAAATTAAA
>CAXHTJ010001593.1:0-17239 GCA_964019445.1 Populus tremula
AAGGAAGGTGCAAGTCACCTACCTGCTCCACCTGTGGGTCGATCCTGTCTTGATGTGGTCCAATCCCGACCGCACCACCTAAGACATCAATGGTCACAAATCAGCACAGTTGTATTTTTTTTATTTTTGAATCATACTCATCATCACACTTATTCAAGAGTTCATATGTTCACATTCAAGTGTTCCATATTTTACACCATCATAACATGAGATTGTTACTAGCATTTAAGTCATTCCTGCCTAGGAGGCTTATTGTAGGAATTCGGCAGCGAGAACTGGTTCGCTGCGGGCTGCCAGTTCGGCAGCGACAATTGTTTCGCTTGCGGCAGCCAGTTCGGCAGCGAAAACTGCATCGCTGTTGGTGCCACAGTTTCGCTGCACAACGCACAACTCGGCAGCGAAACAGAATTTCGCTGTGCAACACACAAATCGGCAGCGAATATCAATTCGCTGTAGGAGGTTCAGTTGCGGCAGCGAAACAGAATTTCGCTGCGCAACACACAAATGGGCAGCGAATATCAATTCACTGCAAGAGGTTCCATTGCGGCAGCGAAACAGAATTTCGCTGCGCAACACACGAATCGGCAGCGAATATCAATTCGCTGCAGGAGGTTCAGTTGCGGCAGCGAAACAGAATTTCGCTGCGCAACACACCAATCGGCAGTGAATATCAATTCGCTGCAGAAGGTTCCGTTGCGGCAGCGAAACAGAATTTCGCTGCACAACGGACAACTCGGCAGCGAATATCAATTCGCTACAGGAAGTTCAGTCGCGGCAGCGAAACAGAATTTCGTTGAGCAACACACAAATTGACAGCGAATATCAATTCGCTGCAGTAGGTTCAGTTGCGGCAGCGGAACAGAATTTCGCTGAGGTTCCGTTGCGGCAGCGAAACAGAATTTCACCGCGCAACACACAAATCGACAGCGAATATCAATTCACTGCAGGAGGTTCCGTTGCGGCAGCAGAATTTCGCCGCGCAACACACAAATTGACAGCGAATATCAATTCGCTGCAGGAGGTTCAGTTGCGGCAGCGAAACAGAATTTCGCTGCGCAACACACAAATCGGCAGCGAATATCAATTCGCTGCAGGAGGTTCCGTTGCGGCAGCGAAACAGAATTTCGCTACGCAATACACAACTCGGAACCATCAATTTCAGCACATAGTTCTTCAACAAAATTCCAGCAATAACATCACAGCAGAACACATTAAATTCCAGCACTAACATCACAGCAGAACACATTAAATTCCAGCAAGAACATCACAGCAGAACACATTAATTGCAGCAGCAACATCACAACAGAACACATTTAATTTCAGCACCAACATCACAGTAGAACACATTCAGTCCAGCAGAACACACATATATGCATGCTGGCCTACCCCATAGTTAAAGCCAGCTTCTACCATAATTGTTAGATGTTCTGAAATTGACTTTATTTCACTTCTGTTTGCTAGATCTCCTAGTTAATTTTAGTTTCCCCCATAGTTGGCTTAGGTCTTAGATCAATTTTTCTTAGGGTTTTTCTTCTTCATTTTCGTTTTTGATCTTAAGGGGGAGAGGAAAGGGAGTTCCATGACCCATACCTTCTGATTTTAACCAAGTTTGAGGAAGGTTTGACATTATTCTTTTCTCTTCAGCTGCTGGTTCTCCTCCTTCTTCTTCCTCTCACGTTTTCCAGCTCTCTTTTTCCTCTCCTCTATGCAGCTGCCCACTCCTCTCTCAAGGTCTCATCTCTCCCTCACAAGCTCACAAGACACTCTACTAGTTTGATTCACGTTTTTGATGTGAAAGCGGAAGGGAAGAATGACATGCAGCTGCTGGTTTGGGAAGAAGATGGGTCATTCTCTCTCCCCTCTTTGTATTTATACTACCCATCAAATGAATTGGGTTGTTTGGGGGTGGGTTTAGGTGTGTCCTTATCCTTGTTTGGTTTATCTAAAACCAGTTTTACCCCTCCCTCCCAGCTGTGCGTCACTGTTGATTGAGAAATCGGCAACGAAAACTACATCGCTGCCGATTTCTGCATCGGTAGCGAAAACTGCATTCATCACCATTTCTCTCTCTCTCTCTAAATATATATATTTTCATTTGGGTGTTTACATAGTGTATGGAGGAGGCAGCCTTGGGTTAATGGGGGGAGTGTCAATAACTGCATCTTTAGGAGGTAGTCAAGTTTTGGGGGTTATCCCCAAAGCTTTAGCACAAGGGGACATCATTGGAAAAACAATTAGAGAGGAATTACAGGTCCCCACAATGTCTGATCGACTGAATGCAATGTTTAACCATGTTGATGCCTTCATTGCCTTACCAGGTGGCCTGGGCACATTGGAAGAGATCTTTCATATTTTCTCTTGGGCCCAACTACACATTCACCATAAACCCATAGGTCTGTTAAATGTTAATGGTTTTTATGATAAGTTGTTGTCTTTTCTTGATCATGCTGTGGAACAGGAATTTATAACATCTTCGGCACGACAAATCATAATCTCTGCTGCTACTGCTGAACAATTGATTGACCAACTACAATCTTTCGTCCCTGTAATTGATCCCTCCATGAGTCGCATAAATTGGTCAACTAAGGAAAGCCGTAAAAAGCTTAGATTGGATTTGAGCCTTAGTTTGTAAAAACTTTGTGTCTTTTGTTTTTATTATTATGTTTTGTTGTTTCTTATATTTGTTTAAGTGTGTTTCAGGTTTGTTAGTGTTCGCTATTTCAGGTGATGTCTTCTATACTCTATCTTTCTACCTTAGGACATTGAGGACAATGTCTCATTTTGGTTGGGGGGGAAAGGGTAGTAGTTGATATTTAAAAATATTTTAAAAAAAATATGTTTTCTATTTCATAAACTATTTGCAAAACTGTTGTTACTACTTACTAGGATGACAGAGTAAAAAATGTTCTTTTGTTAAAGGTAACAACTAAGGGAAAGGGATAGTATATAATTTGCAAAATAAAACAAAAAAACAAAAAAAAAATGATAATAAAAAGGTAGATAAGTTTGGTTTCGTAGCCTCCCTAACCTAAGCAATTAAGCCCGTAGTGGTGTTTTAACACTTAATACCCTAAAGTAAACTGACTTGGGAGCTATTGGCCCAACGCTTGTTACATGGGTTGAGGAGAAGAGCTTAAGGGAATCAAACATTGCACTATCTACGTATCAGTAACTGCAACCCGAGTTACTAAGCTCGTAGGGGTGTCTCAACACCTAATGCCCTAAGACACACTGGTCTAGGAGTCATTAGCTGAAAGCTCGTTACATGGGTTAAAGATGCATTGTGTTTTAAGTTATATGTATATATAAAAAAAAAACAAAAAAAAGATAATAATCCTAACCCAAGCAAGTTAACATTAAACATTAGAGCAAAAATTTGTTTTTCTTCTAAGTAAAGCCCCATAACTATATGTTGATATTTTGAGCACAAAAGAAAGGTTTATTAATATCTTGTTTAAGAGGTATTGAGCAGATATATAAATTTAATGAGAGTTTGTTTATCTGGATAAATTAATGGAAGTTGAATGATGAATGCCTTGCTTTATGGAATTTGCAAATTGTTTTTCTATTTTAACGCTTTGATTACTAGGGACTAGTAATAAGCTGGTTGGGGAGTGTGATTAGTACTTAAAAGTGCATATTTATCAAGGTTTTATATCATCATTTTGCACTTAAAGTATCAATAACTCCTTAACTAAAGCATGTTTTATAATAACAAGTCTAATACTATAAAATGCCTTAATATATGGTAAATGTTCATCTTAAATGCAAGCCTATCACATAAATCAAAGGATTGATTGATGAGTTCAAGTATGGAAATTGAAAGGACAAAGAGAAGGCCAAACTTAGAAAAGAGATGTTGGTGTAGTCCAAACTGGAACACTGTTCGGTAATTGGGTCACATCTCGAGTTCTAGATGTCCAAATGATCTCAAATGTTTACACAGATTTTTTAAGATATAGGCCTACAACTTTCATGTTTTCATCAAGATCTAAAAAGGCCGTTTTCAAGTCCAAATTATAGCAACAACAGAGAAGTCTGAATCTATCCTGCAGCCCGAACACTGTTCAGTGTTTGGTCCATATATGGAGTTCTAGAAGTCCAAATCACCTCCATTTTTTTTTCTTGGAAAGCTCAGTCAATTTCCTACAACTTTCATGTTTTCAAGTGGACCCAGTTTTGATGATAGTAGTTTCGTTTTATTCAGACAAGAAGATAAGGATTTTCACAAAGTCAAGAGTTGCCCACCCACTCAACAATTAGTCATCAAATCAATAATTCTGAATTTTGGCCTATAAAAGGAGGCGTTTGCCATGTATTTAGTAGCTTGATTGTTTAGATCAAGTTCATGCTCTTTGTTTCTCTCTTTATATTTTTTTGTAATTTTTAAGTTTTGCTTTCATTAATATCTTGTTTATGCTTTTCATTTCCTTTCCTTTACTTAGTTAACTTGTATTTTCTTTATGTTCTTGTTTTGTTTATTTATGTTTCTCTTCTTCATTATGTTTAGCTAAGTTTATTATGTTAAGGTGAAAAGGTTACACTAATGGTGTAAGAATAAGTATGGTGTAAACTCAACATGGACCTTAATGTTTAATATTAACATGTCTTATCTTTTTATCTTACTAATTCTTAATACCTTGCTTGTTAAATGGTTAATCTAGATTTGGGTTGTATAACACTTGGTACAACAAATGCTTGGCACTCTCATAGCCCAACCGTATGGTATTACCTACACCTGGCTATGAAAGGAACTTGATTTGTTGTTAACATCAATTAACATCATGAATTCCTGACAATATTTAAAAGTTTGGTGTTATGTAAATAAGATAATTAATATGATCATGTTAATAATTTATAATGAGCTATTAATGAGAAATAATCCGATTGGAACCTCCTTTGTGTGTGGTTTCCAATTGAATAATAAGAGTTTATACTATACTTGTTTGAAATACCATTAGTGGATCCTCTAACCTTGACATTTGTTTTATCATTGTTTAATCCTTACATTAATCTTTCATCTCAAAGTTCTCATTAATTTCTTCATCTTCTTCTTCTATTATTATTATTATTATTATTATTATTACTATTATTATTATTGTTATTATTATTTACATTCTGTTTATATTATATATTATATCTCTTTGATCTTTTCATAAACTCAGTATATAGGCTGGAAACTTGTGACCCGATCTTTTAGATCATTCTTAGGTATAACAACGCCACGTACTGAGTATTATTATTATTATTATTATTACTATTAATATTATTATTATTATTAGTATTATTGTTATTATTATTGTTGTTGTTGTTGTTGTTGTTGTTGTTGTTGTTGTCGTCTTGTTATTTATAATTTATACAATTAACCTCTCTATGATTCGACCCCGGTCTTGCCGGGTTATTTATTACTTCGACACTCCTGCACTTGGGAGAAGACATCAATCTTTTGGTCATGTCATTGTCCCCCGCTCATTGGCTATAAATAGCCAGTGAAAACAGAGACTAAAAAAAAAGGAGGAGAGAGAGGAGATTTGGATATTACAATTTGAGTTTTTTTTTTCAGTTTTTCTTCATACGAGTAAGATATTGTTTTTTATTAAAAACAATTTGAAAAATACCAAAAATATCATAACTGTTAGATCTAATAGTGTTTAGTTCTGGACCTTTGATTTAATAGGATACAATAGGGCTTACCGCACTAGATTAAAGCCCAAATCCATCTCAACCTTTAAAATAATCTGCCCTTCGATCCTGTCATGCCACGTCCCAGTGTACCAAGCTCTCGGTGCACCGCGCCAGACCAGATCACCTCCCAGCCCATCCGGACCATCCGATCAACTTGCAGTTCAAGCCAATCACAATCAAAGGATCAGTTCACCCGCGATCCAACGGCTCACAACCTTCAGCTGCACCGGTGTACTATGCTCGCATTCACACCGTAACCAAATCTCAGAGACTCTCTCTCCTCTCACTGACGATTCTCTCTCTCTCATTTGATCTCCCATTTTCGGCCGTTTGAAGCCTTTGAACCACCACAAAAAGGTTACTAGCCTCCTATAAAGGCCGCAATTTTCGTCAGCCACCAAAGCTTCAAACCGACGATTCTCCCTCGTCAGCCATCAAGGACTGTCTAAACCATCATCATCAGAATCCTCTCCCTCAGATCTAACAGAATCAACCATTGGTTAGCCAGAAAATCTCGTCGGAAAATTTCGCCACCTCCAACAGTAACAGCGCGTGAGCCACACGCGCCACCGAGGGTATTTCGATCCTTTACCTATACAATGGCACTCAAGTAATTTTTTGGGGTTCCTAACAATATTTTTGATATTTTGATATATATAAATACTTGTAAATTTTTTTGCATGTAGAAAAACAAAAAACCCAAAAATAAATATAAAAGGAATAATGACGCGGGTCCAACACCCATCTTATCATGTCAGTGTTCGTGGGTTCAATGCCCGATTCTCAAGTATGGTTATATCCATTTCTCAATGATACCAAAATAATTTTTGTTTTATAAATGAATATTGTTTGTCGACACATCTTTTTTTTTACAGAAAGGATCGATGTCAAAAATTTAAATACCAAATATGGATTATGTCCATTATTTCTTTTGGTAATCCAGACGTAACTCTCCTTTTTAGGGTCAAACATCAATATTTTAGACGAATCTCCTATTTTTAGGGGCTGATGTCATTTTTAACGTGTCTTCTATTTTTAAGGACCGACGTTAACCAGTTAAAAATAAACAAAATTGCAAATAAGCTCAAAATATAATAGCATTTAAATCAAATAAAAAACACACAAGTGAGGGTAACCTTTTCTCTCGAAAGGATGTTTTAAGGGTGGTGTCTACCTTCCCTTAATCATAACTAACCCCGTACCTGAATCTCTGAGACCAGTGTCTAATTTGGGATTTCTAGTTCCCTCAAATTACTAGATGGCGACTCCAATAAAATCTTCATTTCCCCCCAAATCGAGAAAAATCTTTTTGTTAAATAAAAAAAAGTGGAGTCGTCGTCCGACGTCGTGTATCGATAAATCCCACAAGAACAAATGCACCTTCATGCATATTTTTCCCTCCTGATGCATCTCATTTTAATTTTAAGCCAGACATTATTCAACTTTTACCTTCTTTTCATGGATTAGATTTAGAAAATCCATACTTGCATTTGAGAGAATTTGAAGAAGTTTGTAACACCTATAATGACTTAAATTGTAGCATGAAGATCATTAGATTAAAACTTTTTCCTTTTTCATTAAAAGATAAAGCTAAAACATGGCTACAAGATCTTAGGTCAGGATCCATTCGTGCTTGGGATGAAATGCAACAACAATTTTTAAATAAGTTTTTTCCATCTCACGGAACCAACTCTTTCAAAAGACAAATCACCACTTTCACTCAAAAACCAAGTGAAACGTTTTACCAATGTTAGGATAGGTATCGAGACTTGCTTAATACTTGCCCTCATCATGGTTTTGAAACATGGAGATTGGTTTCACAATTTTATGAAAGGTTAACACCTAAAGATAGGCAAATGGTTGAATTGATGTGCAATGGAACTTTTGAAGATAAAGACTCTAATGAAGCAATGGAGTACCTAGACTTGCTAGCTGAGAATGCGCAAAATTAGGACACTACAGGCACTTATAAGGCACCAAGTAAAACCCAACCTCATACATCTAGTGGAGGTATGTATAACCTCAGGGAAGATCATGACCTCCAAGTCAAGTTTGCATCTTTAGCTAGAAAAGTCAAGGCACTAGAATTGAAAGAGAGTGGTCAATTAAAATTTGTTCAAGACATTATGTGTCAAATCTGTGAAACAAATGAACATGTAACCAATGATGTCAAACTTTGCCTTCTTTCAAGGAATGCCTCTATGAACAAGCCCATGCTTTAAACAGTTTCCAAAGGCCCAATCATAACCCATACTCGCAAACATAAAACCCTGGTTGGAGAAACCACCCAAATTTAAGTTGGAAGAGTGATAATAATAATGCACAAACTTCACAGCCACCATTTCAAGCACACCATAATTTTCAAAATTCTCATGGATATGTACCTCCTTATGCTCCACCTCCTAGAAGAAATCTTGAGTAAACATTGCATACATTCATTGAAAAGCAAGAGGCAATCAACACTCAACTTGCTCAAGGCATGACAGATTTTAAAGATACTCTTGCAAAGTTAGCATCTGATCTCAGTTTCCGAGAGAAAGGTAAGTTTCCATTTCAACCACAGTAAAATCCAAAAGGGCAATACAATGCAAATGCAAGTAGTTCCAAAAGCCAACACATGGATCAAGTCAAATCAGTCATCACTCTTTGTAGTGGTAAGGTTATTGAAAAACCCACTCTTGAACCTTGTGAGAAAGATGACGAGTCTATCTCTGAGATTAAGGAAGGGGTTGAATCTGAACATTGCAAAGAAAAGGCTGATTCCCTACCAGCACTCCCATTTCCTCATGCCATGACCACACAAAGGAAAGTCAATCACAATTCTAAAATCCTTGGAACTTTCAAACAGGTAAGGATCAATATACCTTTGTTATATGCTATTAAACAGGTACATTCCTATGTTAAATTTTTAAAAGATCAATGCACTATGAAGAGAAAACTGAATGTGAAAAAGAAAGCATTTTTAGCCGAACAAGTAAGTGCTATTGTTCAGAACAATAATGCTTTGAAATATAAAGACCCTGGTTGTCCAACAATTTCTTGCTTTATTGGAAAACATAAAATTGAAAGAGCTTTACTTGATCTTGAAGCTAGTGTGAATTTACTTCCAAATTCAGTCTTTCAAAGTCTCAGTCTAGGTGAGTTAAAACCAACTTCTGTAACTCTTTTACTTGCTGATAGATATGTAAAAGTGCCTAGAGGAATAGTTGAGGATATGTTAGTACAAGTTGATAAATTCATTTACCCTATAGATTTTGTTGTCTTGGATACACAACATGTTGAACCATGTTTTTGCTACCCAATTTTTGACCAATGTTTTGATAAATTTTCAGAAAAATCCAAAAATAGAGAAAAACAACGAAAATCCAAAAAAATATGTTTTTTTAATATATTTTCATCATTTTAGCATTTTCAACGTCGTCTAAAAAAGAATTTAAGTTTTTAAGGGTCTTTCGAATGCGTTCGACTTTTCACGCGTCATTTTTAAAATCATTAATTTTTCTCATCAAGTCGACGTTGATATTGCTCGTTTTCAAAAAATACAAAAAAATTAAGAAAAATCAAATTTACAAAAAGAAAGAAGTTGAGGGACCAAGTTTGGAAACCTAGAAATATTTTTGCCTATAAATACTGGTCTTCAACACACACAAAAAGGTGGGGGGCAATTTTGAAAGAAAAAATACAAAAAAAAAGGGGTAAACCTAACCCTAAAATCCATCTCTACGAAAAAACGCAGCAGGAATGCTCGGTAGCTTTGATTTTCCCTCGCCGCAGCCCCCATCTCCCCAGCAGTCTCTTTCCCCATTCTTCTCCCTTACCAGACACAACAGCCAGCCAAGACAGCCCCTCTCTCCCTCTCGGCCGCTCCTTTTTCCTCTTTCCTTTTCAGCCGCCCCCCTCCCCGGTTGGAATTTTTCTTCTCCCAAAACCAGAGCAGCCACTCCGCTCCCCGATCCCTTCTCCTTTCAAGCCGCCACTGGAAAGACCCTCACTTCCTTTGTTCTCCCTTGAGCCGACTAAGAAGAACACAGACACCGTCTCTCTCATCTTCAACCTACATCACAGCAGCCCTATTTCCCTTCCAGCCGCCGGCCACACCTGCAGAACCCCACAACAGCAGCCAAGCTCCTCCACCACAGTGTCGTCGTCCCCATCATCTCCTCAGCAACGACGGCCTCCATAGAAGAAGCCTTCGCCTCCTAGCTTCTTCACCGACCAACAACAGTCCTTCTTCCTCTAGCGGCGCCCACAAAAGCGGCCCTATTTCCAACCAAGAATAAAGCAGATCCAAAACAGAAGCAAACAGATCCGTGAACTAGAAAGAAAAAAACTAAAACCAATTGTCTTGTGTATTTTTGTGCTTTTGCAGGTGATAGTGACTCCCACCGCCAGCGTAGGAAGACAGAAGGGAAGAAGACATTCCAGATCCCCTGGTTTTTTTGAAGTTTCTAGCAGCGGCGCGCGTGGAGGAGACGCGTCACCACTGTTCATATGGGTCTAGAAGGTTTCCCTGCACTGTAATGGATTTTTTGGGGTTTGTTTTGTAATTTTTAAAGTGTTTAATGTAATTTTTGTTTAGTTGTTGAATTTTTACAATTTGTAGTGTGTATGTAAAAAAGAAAAGAAAAGAAAAAGAAAAAAATATAGTAAAAGTGTATGTGTGTGTTGGTATTTGTTTGATGGATTTTTTTTATTATTATTTATGATAAAATTGCAAAGATTAAAGAAGAATTTAACAGTTTGATTTGCTCATGGTCAAGAATTATTAACTTATATGTAAGTTGTATTTCTAATATCCGATGAAAAGATAAAATTTTTAAAACTTCTTTAACACGTCAAAGCCACGAAGCAGCTTACCTCAGGTAGGGTGCGTTAGGGGTGCTAATACCTTTCCTAACCACAACCAGTCCCTTACCCACGAATCTCTGACAAGACCAGTATTAACCCAAAATTGCTCAATATTGTATAATCAGGTTGACTTTAAAAATAACAAATATTTTTATATCTAAAAAATTTAAAAGCAAGGTAATCAACCTCATTGATATTGGCTTCAGTAGTTATTTCATTTCTTGAGTTGCTTTATTTAGCCTTATCTTGTGCACCGTGATTTGTTCAATTATCTCCATTTCACTTATGAACTATACCATATATAAAAATAGTATCGTGTGAATAATATTTTCACTAAGTTCCCAGGAAATATTAGAGGGGTCACAAACGATCTCGTTTAAAACTCAATTTCCATAAAAAGAACTTACAAGATCGTATCTATTCACCACAATAACATATATGTGAATAGTATAGCATACATGAACAAATCTTACCAAATAGCTTTTCTGTCATTCCTAGATTTATAAATTTACTTACTATAAACCTTTTCATAACAACAACTTGAACCTTGAACTTTTTAGTAAAAGCATTTCAAAGTGCCTTTGCATTATTGATTAAACTATATACATCATATTGTGTATTGTTTAATCTATTCAAAATGTAATTTTTTTAACGCATGAAATCACTATGATTCCGTACTTTCAAAGCTACCATAATTATGAAATTAATTTTATTATTTGAAAACATTAACTTTTTTCCTACAAGAATTAACCAAGTTCGGGGTCGGCACATAAATCAACACTTTATGTTGTAACCATTTAAATTTTGATCTATTGAACTTTTTAGGTTTCTCACTATGCACCACAAAAGGCAATAATGGAATTTTCACTACCGAAATAGTACTTCTCGAAGCAATATAGGTTGGAAAAACCAATTCTCGAGTTAAAAATATGATATAAATTATAAAAATAATAGCCAATAATATTTATAAATAAATATTTCAAATCCAAAACAAAGAAGTAGAATAATATAAAATTTGAAATAAAGCAACTTGATTATTCTTGGACAAAAAAAAATAATAAGAGGGCAATTGTCTGGCCGCCGATGATTTTTTTAAAACAAAAGAGTCTGGTTTTGTTGCCACCTGAGCCTGTTTCTCTCTCATCTCTTCCCCCAAACAAGATAATAAATATACCCCTTAGCGCCCTGCATTTTGTACTCTTACCTAGACAAAACAACGACTTTTTTGTAGGTCGGAAGTTGCTGCTACAAGAGGCCAAAACCAACACCCCAACTAGCCAAGTGTGCCAGTGTACTTCCATTTTCAACTCTGAAACATTGTAAATGCTAATCCTCAGCCTCAATGGATGGATTGGATTCATCCTTTGATGTGAAAAGGTGAGGATGATCCAGCTCATGGCCTCTAAAAAAACCATAGGGGGGAAAACAGGAGAAGAACTGAAAAAACCAGAGGGGGGGTGGGACAAACAAGGTGAAAGAAAAAAAATGAAAAGGAAAAGAGAGAACAGGGACGAATAGAGGAAGCCTGAAATAGAGATGCGAAGGAGTAAGATAGAGGCACAAAACAGAAGGAAACCAAGGAGGAGAAAATACCGGGGGAGAGGAAAATTGAAAATAAACCAATAGAGAGAGAAGCAAACAAACAGAAACAAGGAAAAAAAATACACAGAAGAATACCAAAGAGAGACATAGAAGATGAAGATGAAGACGAAGACGAAGACGAAGGGAGCAAAACATAGAACCAAAAAGAAACAGAAGGAACATAGGAGAGGAGGTCAGTCATTACACCATCATCAGCCTCCTCATCAGTAGAGCAGGTAAACCTCCTTTAAGCTTTGTAGAATTAAAAAAGGCCAGTACTGTGTGAAGGTGTGCGAAGGCTTGAGCCAGTAACCTGGTTAGGCCTGCTAGGTCCAGCCTACCCACATGGGCCAAGCTAGACCTATCCAAAAAAAAAAGTGAGATTGATAAGAATCTCCTCACTAAGGAGAGATTTTCTCAAACCATAGATATAACAAAAAAAAAATCAAAATGCACGACAATACCTTACAATATATCAGACAATTAAACAAAGCAGCTTATTTTAGGTAGGGCGTATTTGCGGTGCTAATACCTTCCTTTTATGCAACCAGTCCCCGTACCCAATCTCTAAGAATAGTTAGGGTTCCTAATGATCAAAAAACTAGATGACGACTTCCTTTATGTCCATACAAAGATAAAAGACAACGAATTCTTGCCTCCCTATGTTTCCCGATTTTTTCCAGGATACCAACATTAGGATTTGTGGATGCAATCGCTGTGACACCGCACATGTACGATATATATATCCACCCAATAGATAATGATATACTACATTGAAAATGAGATATTTATTATATATTGTTTTTCATGTAAACCATTAACACAAAATCCTATTGTTGAATAGTGTCTTAGGCTTTGCAAATTAAGTGTAACTTAATGGATTTGGATGTTACTCCCACACAAACTAATATTTTTGTATTTGTATACATCATCTCTCTCTTTAATTCATAATCAGCCGCCTCCTCAACGCTCTCATATCGTCGTTGTTTCGTGTATATTGTTGTAACCCATTTTTGGATCCCCATGAAAAATAAAATAAATAGCCAAAAGAGGTTAGAAAAAATAACAGGAGGCAGAAGCACTTGGAAAACAGTCAGAAAATTGGTCAAGGAATTTAAAAATACAAGGATTGAATTTTTGACAGTATATTCTTGAAGGATGAAAGCCCTATTGAGAAGGAAATTTTGAATTTTGAGGAGAAAAGCCCAAATTTGGATGTTTATGGACTTAATTGGATTTTTATTTGAATTTATAGAGGATTTGATTGCAAGAAAAATTAATTTTTAAGTCAATTTGGGCTTTAATTAGAAGAAATTTAAGTTCTGGGTCAAAATATATTTTTCAGGAATTTATTGGGTCAAATCAAGGGCTTAATTGCATAAATATTGAAGTTTAATGGCCAATTAAGGACTTAATTAAGAAAATCTGAAACCAGGGACCAAATTGGAAGAGGCGCGTAAATGGAGGGGCTGCAATTATTCGGTTCAGGGGCCTAATTGAAGAAATTGGAAGTTTATTGATCAATTGAGGGCTTAATTGCATAAATAAGAGGCCAAGGACCAAAGTGAAAAACGCGGCCAACTATGGGGGCGGGGACCGAATTTGGAGGGCTGATTTGAAGTTTGGCCCATTTAAATGAAACGGCGCGTTTTATCCAAAACGACGTCGTTTCACATATATATATATATATATATAAAAGAGAACCAGAACGGTGTCGTTTTGAACGACACTGTTCATCTTCCTCCTTCCCCCCGAATTAGCAGCGACAGGAGACGAAAACATTTTAAACCTTCCCGCCTCTCTCTCCTCGCCCCCACCGAAGCCCCACAAGACCACCGAACGGGTCACTGGCCGACCGGCCGTTGCGTGATTGAAGGCGCACTAGCAAAAGGCACACCAGTTTCTTTTTTTTCCTTATAAATAGAGAGAGACCGAAGGAGAGAGGGGCACCCCAAGATAGAGGGAGAAGAGAAATAACGCACGAAAGAGAGAGGGGAACAGAAACAAACCGAAAAGAAGGAAACCAAAACCAAAAACAGAAAGCAAACCGAGAAAGAGAGCCACTAAGAACGAAAAAAAAGGGAAAGGGGAGGAGGAAGAATTTTTTCGCCACTGTTAGAAACAGCAGCAACGCCGCCCGGAGCCGCCGTCCCCGAGCCACGACACCGCAGCCCCGCCAGCAAACCACCGTCTCCGCCGCGCCAGGTACGCTCTCTCCCCTGCATTTTTTTTTTCTTGCCCCTGTAGGTTTCGTCTCCTGCATGCAGAATCGTTCTGCATGCAGGGGACGGGGGGGAAATAATTCCCCCCGTTCTGTTTTCTCTTCTGGGCCAGACAAGTTCTGGCCCAGAAACATGTATATGGGCCAGAAGGATTCTGGCCCAACCCGGCGGTCTGGGCCGGTAGGCCCAGACCAAGTTTATACTTTTCTTGGGCCGAGATCGGCCCAGTCACTTTTCATATATAATTATATTATATTATTATATTATATTATGTGTGTGTATATATATATATATATTTTTAAAAAAAATCTGAAAAAATCTAAAAAATGTTGTTGTTTTTCTTTTCATATATAAAAAATCTTATTTTTGGGGAGAAAATTTATTTATTATTCACCGCTAATGTTTGGATAAAGAAATCCTTAGAAGGATGAATATCCAAAATATTATTGGGAGTAATAAATCCGCACACATTCTTGAAAGAAGCCTTGATTATAATCGAGGACATTTCAAAATTTTAATTTTTTTTTATTCCACGATTTATGAGTCACAAACTTTTGAAATACTAAGAGAAAAATGAGCTTTCAAAGCACATGGAATCTCCTTAGATTTCTATCCAAAATCAATTGACGAGCCTAGAAAATACAAACACCATAGCAATTATAGAGCAAACCAAACACCAAGCAGCTTACCTTAGGTAGGGTGTACTAGGGGTGCTAATACCTTCCCTTTACGCAACCAGTCCCTTGCCTTAGAATCTCTGAAAGGCCAGTTAGGGTTCCTAGTGACCAAAATACTAGGTGGCGACTCCAAAGAACCAAATCAACAAAACAGAACAAAACGAAAGTCGCCAGTCGAATGTCGCAAAACAAAATTTTTTGTTATTTTTTTTTTTTTGGGTGCGACAGAATGGCGACTCCACTGGGGACGCTTGGACTAAGCTTGATTTGTTTGTTTATGCTATGTGTTATTGGTTTTTTTTTTCTTATGATGCTTTGTTTAAAAGCTTTAGCATATGTCCTTACATTCTATCATACATGGCATAGTCATGCATCACTTTATTATTATTATTATGTTTTGGAGGGCACACACATGTAACTTTAAGTTTAAGTGGGGGACTAGCAGCTTGCCTTATGACTTGAGTCAAGGTTTAAGTTTGTGTAAACCCCAACTCTTTGCTGAGTGTTTAGACTGATTGTGATTGGTACACGTACCATCCCACTATCTGCTAGACCTCCATATCGCCTTTACGAAGGTGGTCACTGGAACAGCAAGAGACCCTCTTTTAGAGACCCAATAATAAACCTACCCTATGTCTCACGTAGAGAAACTAGAACCTATCCTTATGGTGTATGTTCCAATATATCTTTTGCATCAAAACAAGTCTAAACCCCAATGCATTTTGAATTGCAGGACTTGTGAACGAAATGGCCATCATCACTAAATCTTCCATCGTAGAATATGGAAAAAATTCCGAACTGTCACAATTGACTGAAGGAGACTACCTTAGAAGCGATGCTAAGAAGATGTCACCAATCAAGAACCTGAATTGCATATTGAATGAGATGAACAAGTTAACGACTCATTTTCAGAATGTTGATAAAGATGCATTTTTTAGGAAATACGGACGTTTGATGGAAATTGCAAAGGTAGAAGTTTTAAGCCCAGCTGTGCGAGCTTTAGTTCATTTTTGGGATCCAGGCTACCGATATTTTTCCTTTGGAAGCATAGACTTGTGCCCCACGGTTGAGGAATATGGATTGTTGACCGAGTTTCCCAACGACTTGTATCGGATTTATTCTCCTGAACTGTCAAAGCTAGGGGTGAGCAAATAAACCGAAAAACCGATTAAACCGAGAAAACCGGAAAAAAAATAACCAAAAAAACCAAACCGTGGAAAAAAACCGATTAAACCGATTAGAAAATCACAAAATATTTTCGGTTCGGTTCGGTTTCGGTTTTCAAAGTCTGAAACCGATTGAACCGAACCGAAACGAACCGGTTCAACTACTATCTCTTAAAAAAAAACAAGTATAAATAACATCTTTTCTAACCCTAAACTTATCTCATCATTCTCACTTTCTCAGCCGCCCCTTGTACCTACCCTCTCGTCTCTCAAATCAGCCTTCTTCTCCATGCTCTCTGCCTCTCATCTCTCATGTCTCATGTCTCATCTCTCATCTCTCACATTAATGTTAGCATAGAAGGATACAGCTATATGCAAGGATTCAAATGATCGGTCAAAGGAAAAGGAAAAAGAGAAATATTTAATCATAATATAATAATATGCAGATCTGGTAAGATTCTGGGCTTGTAAGGCCGCTTGTAAATTTTTGACATTCATATTCTGGGTTTGGATTGATTTTATCATTGCAAGCCGCCAGCCAGGAACTAGAGGCAGGCTCGAAGTTTTCCTTGGACAAATGAACAACAGGAATTTTTGGCACTGTTTCGGTTTGAACCGGTTTGGAAGGGGAAAAAACCGAACCGAACCGAACTGAAATTAATCGGTTTGAACCGGTTTTCGGTTCGGTTCGGTTCCAAAACTAAAAAAAAATAAAAATCGGTTTGGTTGTTTATTTTGGTCCAAAACCGGACCGAACCGAAAATGCTCAGCCCTAGTCAAAGCTGCTCAGAATCTCCAACTTGGAAAAGTTTCAGGAGAAGAATGGTACCGGTTTGAAATGGAGGATGCTAGAATTGGAAAAGAAGTCAGGAGTAGAAAAAGAGAGATTGATTGCCCTAGGTATATTTGGCCTTGTGTTGTTCCCAAGTCAGATTGGTTTAGTGAGTTTGGAGGCCGCTGCTGCTTACGTGGAGTATGAGAATACACAAATCAATCCAGTGGCTGCTATTCTTGCCGAAACAATTTTGACACTTAACCATTGTAGGAGGGCCGGAAAAGG
>CAXHTJ010001594.1:0-17210 GCA_964019445.1 Populus tremula
AACTTGTACTAACACATCCTCAACTATTCCTCTAGGCACCTAGATTGAGACTTTGAAAGACTGAATATGGAAGTAAATTCACACTAGCTCCAAGATCAAGTAAGGCTCTTTCAATTTTATGTTCTCCAATAAATCAAGAAATTGTAGGACAACCAGGATCTTTATATTTCAAAGCATTATTATTCTGAAGAATGGCATTTACTTGTTTTGGTAAAAATACTTTCTTTTTCACATTCAGTTTTCTCTTCACAATGCACAAATCTTTCAAGAATTTAGCATAGGAAGGAACTCGTTTAATAGCATCAAATAAAGGTATATTGATCCTTACCTGTTTGAAAGTTTCAAAGATTTCAAAGTTGTGATTGACTTTTCTTTGTTTTGTCATGGCATGAGGAAATGGAAGTGCTGGCGGGGAATCAACCTTTTCTTTGCAATGTTCAGGTTTAAACATTTCCTTACCCTCATAAATTGACTCATCATCTTTCTCACAAGATTCAAGAGTGATTTTTTCAATAACCTTACCACTTCGAAGAGTGATGACTAATTTGACTTGATCTATATGTTAGCTTCCGTAACTACTAGCATTTGCATTGTATTGCCACTTTGGATTTTGTTGTGGTTGAGATGAAAACTTACCTTTCTCTTGAAAATTGAGAGCAAATGTGAATTTTGCAAGAGTATCTTTAAAATCTGTCATGCTTTGAGCAAGTTGAGTGTTGATTGTCTCCTGCTTTTCAATAAATACATGCAATGTTTCCTTAAGATTTTTTCTATAAGGGGGAGCATAAGGAGGTGCATATCCATGTGAATTTTGGAAATTATGGTGTGCTTGAAATGGTGGCTGTAAAGTTTATGCATTGTTGTTATCATTCTTCCAACTGAAATTTGAGTGATTTCTCCAACCAGGGTTATACGTTTGTGAGCATGGGTTATGATTGGGTCTTTGGAAACTATTTAAAGCATGGGCTTTGTCGCACCCCAAAAAAATCCAATTGCGGGTTTGACTGACGAATTTTTTTTATTTTGGTTCTTTGGAGTCGCCACCTAGTATTTTGGTCACTAGGAACCCTAACTGGTCTCAGAGATCGGGTACGGAGACTGGTTGCGTAAATGGAAGGTATTAGCACCCCAAATACACCCTACCTAAGGTAAGTTGCATTGTTTTATTATCTGATAAAAACTAAAGTGTTATTGTACTTCTAGTCGTTGGTCTGTCTATGGTTCAAGAAAAAATCCTCCTCGATAAGAAGGTCTTTTATCTTATCGGATAAAATCTTAACCGTTCTAACGTCTATACCAAACTTTATTAATAATATTTAGGAATACGTTTTACGTATAAATTCATAATCCCAAATACTAAAAGAAAAAAAAAAGATTTTTTTAGAATTTTTGAAATATTGGCCTAGTTCTCATGGCTTGAATAAACTGGTTATTAAAGCCAAAATGCATGTTAATACATATATTGTTTTGAAAATTTTCTTTGTTGTGTGAAAATATGATGTTATAATATTTATATATATATATATATTGGAGAGACTAGGCCGTATTTTAAAACAAAAAAAACAATTTTAGGAAAATATTATTTTTTTATGCTTTGACGAAAATCGGGTATTTTAATACTGAGCTTGTATCCTTATGGTATAAAAATACAACCCAATATTAATCCACTTTGCTAAAAATATGCAGAAAAATCAACAACATTTTTAGGGACTTTTTAGAATTTTTTTTTAAAGCAAAAACATTTTTTATTCTGAAAAATCTTTGATGTTTTGACGAAAACCGGGTATTTTTAACACTGGTTTTGTATCTTTACAGTATAAAAATACAAACCAACATTAAACCACTTTGACAAAAACATGCAGAAAAATCACAATATTTTTTAAGATTTTTCAAAATATTTTTTTTATATATATAACATATATACACACATATATATTATAATTTATAATAATATATAATATATTATAGGGCTGGGCCGGCCCAAATAAATGGGCCAGGCTCAGCCCCAAAAAAAGGTGGGCCGATCTCGGCCCGAAATGACATCGGGCCGATCTCGGCCCAAAAAACAAAATTGGGCCGATCTCGGCCCAAAAAACAAAATTGGGCCGATCTCGGCCCAAAAAACTTCTACAGTATGGGCCATGACCGGCCCAGACTTGCAAGGCTGGGCCAGCATCGGGCTGGCCCAGCACCTTACAGCCTAGCGGGGGGAAGAATTAATTTTCTTCCCCCCGCCTCCTGCATGCAAAATTCTGCATGCAGGAGGTAACGCCTGCAACTGAAGAAAAAAAAAAAAATTGGGCCGATCTCGGCCCAAAAAACTTCTACAGTATGGGCCATGACCGGCCCAGACTTGCAAGGCTGGGCCAGCATCGGGCTGGCCCAGCACCTTACAGCCTAGCGGGGGGAAGAATTAATTTTCTTCCCCCCGCCTCCTGCATGCAAAATTCTGCATGCAGGAGGTAACGCCTGCAACTGAAGAAAAAAACGGGGGGAGAAGAAAGTGTACCTGGCGTGGAGGAGGCGGTCGCTGGTGGTGCTGCGGTGGCGTGGCTCGCGGACGGCGGCTCCGGGCAGTGTTGCTGCTGCTCCTAACAGTGGTGAAAAATTTCTTCCTCCTCCCCTTTCCTTGTTTTTTTTTGTTCTCGGGGGTCTTCTCCTCCTCAGTTATTTCCCTCTGTTTTCGGTTTTGTTTTTCTTGTTTTCGGTTTGTTTCTGTTCTCCCTTCTCCTTCGTGCGTTATTTCTCTTCTCCCTCTATCCTCGGGTCTCCCTCTCTCTTTCAGTCTCTCTCTATTTATAGGAAAAAAAACAGACCAGGTGTGCTTTTTGCTAGTGCGCCTTCAATCACGCAACGGCTGGTCGGCCATTGACTCATTCGGTGGTGGTGGGGGCGAGGAGAGAGAGGCGGGAAGTTTTGAAAAAAAAACAAAATGGTTTTCGTCTTCTGTTTCTGTTTATTCGGGGGGAAGGAGGAAGATGAACAGTGTTGTTCAAAACGACACCGTTCTGGTCTTCCTCTTTTTTTTTCTTTTTTTTTATATATGAAACGGCGTCGTTTTGGATAAAACGCGCCGTTTCATTTAAATGGGCCAAACTTCAAATCAGCCCTCCAAATTCGGTCCCCGCCCCTCTTGTTGGCCGCCTTTTTCACTTTGGTCCTTGACCTCTGATTTATGCAATTGAGCCCTCAATTGATTAATAAACTTTCAATTTCTTCAATTAGGCCCCTGAACCGAATAATTGCAGCCCCCATTTACGCGCCTCTTCCAATTTGGTCCCTGGTTCGGATTTTCTTAATTAAATCCCTAATTGGCCCTTAAACTTCAATATTTATGCAATTAAGCCCCTGATTTGACCCAATAAATTCCTAAAAAATATATTTTGGCCCCAGAACTTAAATTTCTTCTAATTAAGCCCAAATTGACTTAAAAATCAATTTTTCTTGCAATCAATCTTCTATAAATTCAATAAAAATCCAATTAAATCCATAAACATCCAAATTTTGGGCTTTTCTCCTCAAAATTCAAAATTTCCTTCTCAATAGGGCTTTCATCCTTTAAGAATATTTGTCAAAATTCAATCCTTGTATTTTTAAAATTCCTTGACCAATTTTCTGACTGTTTTCTGAGCGCTTCTGCCTCCTGTTATTTTTTCTAACCTCTTTTGGCTATTTATTTTATTTTTCATGGGGACCCAAAAATGGGTTACAACAGATGCCCCCTGTTTATAATACTTACGAAGCATGGATTTTGCGCAGTAAATGTTATAAAGATAAACCCAAAACGGCAATCCCGAAACTGATCTGGTCGAAGCTTAAATGATCTGAAACTTTGTCTTTTACAACAATTCTCCTTAGCCCAAAAACTATGATCAAAACTTAGTCATCCCGAGATCCTTATCCGGTGATCCTCTGAATTCTTACTTTAGTTTGATCAACATGGAAATCCATCCGAGATCCCATCTAGTGATCTCCTTTAACCTGAAATCCCATCTGGCGATTCCTTTACCCATAACCAATACAAAAAATGTGTGTGTGGTCTCATTATGATGGGTGACCTGCCCGAATGGAAAAGGGAAAGAGTGGTCTCATTCTTTGGGTGACCTACCCAGGGGGAAGAATGGCCTCATTATTATGGGTGACCTACCCAGGTAAAAAAAATGGAGAATGGTCTCATTCTTATGGGTGACCTACCTAGAGAAATATGGTCTCATTGTGATGGGTGACCTGCCCAAGGAAAAAAGAAGAGTGGTCTTATTCTTTGGGTGACCTACCCAGGGGAAGGAATGGCCTCATTCTTATGGGTGACCTACCCCGATAAAAAAAAAAGGAGAATGGTCTCATTCTTATGGGTGACCTACCCAGAAAAAATATGGTCTCATTGTGATGGGTGACCTACCCAAAGAAAAAGGAAGAGTGGTCTCATTCTTTGGGTGACCTACCCAGGGGAAGGAATGGCCTCATTCTTATGGGTGACCTACCCAGGTAAACAAAAAGATGGAGAATGGTCTCATTCTTATGGGTGACCTACCCAGAAAAAATATGGTCTCATTGTGATGGGTGACCTACCCAAATAAAAACATAGAGAAAATGGTCGCGTTGTAATGGGTGACCTACCCAAAAAAATGTTGGTAAGGACTCAAAGGCGCACTCGAAATGAGGTTGGGTTTAGAAAACGCACTACCCGAGAAGTGAGGGCTCAAACGGCGCACTCGAAAAGAGGTAGGGTCAGAAAACGCACCACCCAAGAAGTGAGGGCTCAAACAGCGCACTCGAAAAAAGGTAGGGTTAGAAAACACACCACCCAAGAAGTGAGGGCTCAAACAGCGCACTCGAAAAGAGGTAGGGTTAGAAAACGCACCACCCGAGAAATGGTGATGAAACCCCGATCTGAAAAATGTTGAAAACAATGTATTATGGTTAATATGCACGTATGTTTTTGTTACCTATCTTGGAAACATAGGTCCCCCTTTCGTCGTAAACCTCCTCGCTCTTGTTTCAAGCTTTTCTCATGAACCGAAAAATCCTTCATATCCTTTTAGTGAAGAGATCTTTGGTTCCTTATGGGGCCTTTTCTTGCTCCATTGAGTTTTGTGCTAAAGGAAAAAAATGGTTTTGTTCATGAAAACTGAAACTTTTAATGCAATTAGCAAATCTTATAAAAGATGCTTTTTTAGAAGTTTTTATTATGATACCCCTTTTCGGCTTGGGTTCACTATGGACCTTTATGTGCACTTCGTGCACCTTTTGCCCCCTAGTGTGATGTGCAACTATATGTCAAGTAGATTTGATTTGGTTCTCCAATTGATGGAGTCATTTTCTTAGTCATGCCATAAAAAGTTCTTTTAAGTAAAAGATTTCAAATGCTATGAGATCATGGCCGAAATTTATTTATATATATATATAAAAGGACTCTTTACAAAGAGAATTCATGGCCGAAATTTATTTTTATTGACTGGGAAATTATGAAATACATCAAGCGTAGTATTTCTTTACAGAGTCGGAATTCACAGGCCTAACTAGATCTTCTCCATCCATTCTAGATAGTAACAAAGCTCCTCCTGAGAATGCTTTCCTCACCACGTAAGGCCCCTCGTAGTTAGGTGCCCATTTACTCTGATCTTCTCCAGGTAAAGGTAATATTTTCTTTAGTACAAGATCTCCTTCGTGGAATCCTCGAGGTCGAACCTTCTTGTCATATGATTTAGCCATCCTTCTTTGGTAGAGTTGATGATGACAGATCGCAGCTATCCTCTTTTCACTGATCAGATTCAACTGTTCATATCTAACCTTTGCCCATTCTAACTCTTCCAGCCCAGAGTCTAACAACACTCTCAATGATGGGTGTCGCACGTGTGCGGCGTCGCGGCGAAAAAACTCTAGTTGTTTGTTTCCATTTTCTTATCTACAATGTAAATCGATCTATATCTATGGGGATACATATTGGGAAGACAAGAAAATTCTTGTCTTTTATTGATAGAAAATGGAATGGGAGTCGCCACCTAGTATTTTGGTCACTAGGAACCCTAACTGGTCTCAGAGATTGGGTACGGGGACTGGTTGCGTAAAGGGAAGGTATTAGCACCCCAAATACGCCCTACCTAAGGTAAGCTGCATTGTTTTATTGTCTGATAAAATCTAAGGTATTTTCGTGTTTTCCTAGTTGTTGGTATGGTTTAAGAATAATCCTCCTCGGTAAGAAAGGCTTTATCTTATCGGGTAAAATCCTAACCGTTCTAACGTCCATACCAAAATTTCATTAATAATATTTAGGAATACGTTTTACGTATAAATTCGTAATCCCAAATACTAAAAGAAAACAAAAAGATTTTTTGAATTTTTGAAATATTGGCCTAGTTCTCATGGCTTAAATAAACTGGTTATTAAAGCCAAAATGCATGCTAATACATATATTGTTTTGAAAATTTTCTTTGTTGTGTGAAAATATGATGTTATAATATTTATATATATATATTGGAGAGACTAGGCCGTATGCATGAAAACAAAACCTTTTTTGGAAAATATTTTATTTTTTGATGTTTAACAAAAATCGGGTATTTTAATACTGGGTTTGTATTCTTACGGTATAAAAATACAACCCAATATTAATCCACTTTGATAAAAATATGCAGAAAAATCAACAACATTTTTAGGGACTTTTTAGAATTTTTTTGAAAGCAAAAACATTTTTTATTCTGAAAATCTTTGATATTTTGACGAAAACCGGGTATTTTTAACACTGGTTTTGTATCTTTACGGTATAAAAATACAAACCAACATTAAACCACTTTGACAAAAACATGCAGAAAAATCAACAATATTTTTTAAGATTTTTCAAAATATATTTTTTAAAGAAAAAATATACATATATATATACATATATAATATAATATATTATAATATATAATATAATAATACACACACACACATATATATATAATTCACGTCCTGCGTGAACAGTAGGACGTGAATTATATTTCACGCCTACTGTTCATGCAGTGAACAGTAGACAGGGAGGAAGAAGAAGAAAAGGAGGAAAGGAAAAGGAAGGAGGAGGAAAGGAAGAGGGGCTCACTTGGCCGAAGAGGTTGTGGCTGCTGCGATGAGGTGGTTCAGCCGGTGGTTGCAGCGGTGGAGTTGGAGGAAGACGGCGTCGGTTTCCTGTTGCAGAGGAAGAAAGAAGAAGAAGAAAAATCTGCAGAAATTGGGCGAAAATGCTGGTTTTTGGCTGACTTTGGACCTGAATTTTTCAACCCTCAGATCATCAAATCCGACTCTATTTATAGGCTGTGGAAGAGGGCAATCTTGTCTACGTTGGGGAAAATTTCAGCCCTTGATTCAGTTGGGAAGCATCTCAACCGTTGGCTCAAAGTGTGCACCTCGAGCTGCCAAATTTGGCAGCTCCAGGCTGTGAACTGCCCGAGGTGGCCACTTTGAGCCACTCACCGGAGCCGTTTATGACTTTTTCGACCCGACCTGATCATTCTCCGGGATAAAGGGGTTGCATGTGGACATGTTGGTGTATGTTGTGTCGGATTTGGAGGCCACACGAGCCGGAAAACGCGCCTGGAAAGCAGCCACTCAGGCAGCTTTTTGAGGAAGAAAGTGAACAGTAATTTAAGGCACCTTTTCCAAATTGGTCCCTAGTTTCGGATTTTCTCAATTAAGTCCCTAATTGGCCATTAAACTTCAATATTTATGCAATTAAGCCCCTGATTTGACTTAATAAATTCCTAAAAAATATATTTGGCCCCAGAACTTAAATTTCTTCCAATTAAAGCCCAAATTGACTTAAAAACAATTTTCTTGCAATCAAATCCTATAAATTCAAATAAAAATCCAATCAAGTCCATAAACATCCAAATTTGGGCTTTTCTCCTCAAAATTCAAATTTTCCTTCTCAATAGGGCTCTCATCATTCAAGAATATATTGTAAAAAATCCATCTTTGTATTTTTAACCTCCTTGACCGATTTTTCTGACCATTTGCTGAGCGCTTCTGCCTCCTGTTATTTTTCTAACCTCCTTTGGCTATTTATTTTATTTCATTTATTTGGGGACCCAAAAATGGGTTACAACAGATGCCCCCTCTTTATAATGCTTACGGAGCAAGGGTTTTGCGCAGTAAGTTTTATAAAGATAAACTCAAAACAGAACTCCTGAAATTAATCTGGTTGAAGCTTGATTGATCTAGAACTTGTCTTTTACAGTAATCCTCCTCGGCCCTAAAAACTATGATCAAAATTTAGTCATCTTGTGCTCCCTTCTGGAGATCTCTTTAAACCACAACCAAAATCCTTTCCAATTAGGTTAAACTGAGATCCCTTCGTTGATCCCCTTTAACCATAACCAAGGTCTGTGTGGTTAGACTGAACTGAGATTCTTTCGTCGATCCCCTTCAACCAGAACCAAAATCCTTTCCAATTAGGTTAAACTGAGATCCCTTCGCCGATCCCCTTTAACCATAACCAAGGAATGTGTAGGGTTGGGGTAGACTGAGATTCCTTTCGGCAATCCCCTCTAACCAGAACAAAAAAAAACCTGTGTGTAGCTCGGTCAACCTGAAATCCCATCTGGCGATTCCATTACCCATAACCAAATACAAAAACGCGTGTGTGGTCTCATTATGATGGGTGACCTTCCTGAATGGAAAAGAGTGGTCTCATTATTATGGGTGACCTACCCAGGGGGAAGAATGGCCTCATTATTATGGGTGACCTACCCAGGTAAAAAAAGATGAAGAATGGTCTCATTGTATGGGTGACCTACCCAAGATAATGGTCTCATTGTATGGGTGACCTACCCAAGAAAAATAATGGTCTCATTGTATGGGTGACCTACCCAAAAAATAATGGTCTCATTGTATGGGTGACCTACCCAAGAAAAATAATGGTCTCATTGTATGGGTGACCTACCCAGGGGGAAGAATGGCCTCATTATTATGGGTGACCTACCCAGGTAAAAAAAGATGAAGAATGGTCTCATTGTATGGGTGACCTACCCAAGATAATGGTCTCATTGTATGGGTGACCTACCCAAGATAATGGTCTCATTGTATGGGTGACCTACCCAAGAAAAATAATGGTCTCATTGTATGGGTGACCTACCCAGGGGGAAGAATGGCCTCATTATTATGGGTGACCTACCCAGGTAAAAAAAGATGAAGAATGGTCTCATTGTATGGGTGACCTACCCAAAAAATAATGGTCTCATTGTATGGGTGACCTACCCAAGAAAAATAATGGTCTCATTGTATGGGTGACCTACCCAAGATAATGGTCTCATTGTATGGGTGACCTACCCAAGAAAAATAATGGTCTCATTGTATGGGTGACCTACCCAAAAAATAATTTTCTCATTGTATGGGTGACCTACCCAAGAAAAATAATGGTCTCATTGTATGGGTGACCTACCCAAAAAATAATGGTCTCATTGTATGGGTGACCTACCCAAGAAAAATAATGGTCTCATTGTATGGGTGACCTGCCCAAGATAATGGTCTCATTGTATGGGTGACCTACCCAAGAAAAATAATGGTCTCATTGTATGGGTGACCTACCCAAGAAAAATAATGGTCTCATTGTATGGGTGACCTACCCAAGGGGAAGAATTCTTAGTAAACTTCATGCTTTTCTAAGAAATAGTTTCAATATGAGGTCCCTTCTGGCGACCTTCCTTGATGAATGTCGAAGTACGAGATCCCTTCTGACGATCTCAAATAACTTAGAATCCCATCTGGCGATTCCTTTTATTCAAAGCTGAAATATTAGGTCCCTTCTGGCGACCTTCATCGAAATATGAGATCCCTTCTGGCGATCTCCTTTAGCCAAAACAACTTGGAATCCCATCTGGCGATTCCTTTTATACAAAAGCTGAAATTTAAGGTCCCTTCTGGCGACCTCCATCGAAATACGAGATCCCTTCTGGCGATCTCAACAACTTGGAATCCCATTTGGCGATTCCTTTTTACCGAATGCTATCGATGTCGTTCTTCCTACTGGCATGGTTTGAAAACCATTATCTTCTCTTCTTGTTGTTCTAGAATCAACTCAATGATTCTTTCTTCGTCCATAATCTTGTTGGAATGCGCTAAGATCTCCTCCTGTAACGATCCAAAAAAAACATACATGCAATGATTTATGATTAGATGCAATGCATGCATTCGTACCTGGTTTTGAAACATAGGCCCCATCCTCTTCTTCTAGTTCATGAGACTCCCCCTTAACATGAACTTTGCTTTTGAAGTCGTATGTTGGATTCATCTCTCGTGTTGCCTATCATATTCTTGGAGAAGAAGTCTTTGACTTTCTTCAAGTAGTCCTTTTCTCAAAATGTATGACTTGTATTTGCCTCTTTGTCATGCTTTTGTCAAATGCTTTAGCTTGGTTTTCAAATCTATAAGCTTCCATCCAATTTTAAACACGTAAAACTTTTCATAAAACATCTCGTCTTGCCCCCAGTATAGGGGTGCGATCCTAGTCTGGGCTTTTATATAGAGAAGTAATTCATTCAGCCAGTGATAAACTTTTTAGTGAGTGAAGAGATAATGATTTTTTTTTTTCAAAATGCACATTGTTATGGTTGATAAATTCTATTCTTTAAAAGACAATTACAGATGATTATAAAGTGACCACTTAATCATTTATCCATGCAATTCATTATGCTATCAGAGGTAGGGTTGTACTTTAGGGTTAGCTTAAAAAAATGCATAATCTCATCATTTATTTAAAGAAAAGGTAGGCTCAAACACAAAATCTGGCTGACATCATGAGCCCTGATTGCCCAATAGAAAAAATAAAAGCATTGACAAAAGCAAATGACAAAAACATGCTTAAGGCAAATAAAGTTGTTTTACATTTTGAAAACTACGAGAAGTTCTTGGGTCAACCCGTTCTGAAACTTCTAGTGTGTGGAAAGTCAACCGGCGCAATGCTTCATCTTCCTTCCCCACTTGTATTTCCTTGTCTTCTCCTTCGATCTCGCCTTCTTCATTATTGACGATTCTTGACCAAGGTTTTCCAACCTTTATCCCCTATCACTTTTGTCATGACCAGGCAATGGATTTGAATGATATTGGGTGTGTCTTCAAATGACACCCATCCTATCTTGATGAGCTTCAACAACTGTTCTTGAAACGTAGCACGTTTCAAGACAATGCCCGGGAATACCAGCATGGTACTCGCAAGTCAACTCGGGCTTATACCAGATGGGGAATGGTGGCTGTGTAGTGGTAATGTAGGGATAGGAGCTATTTGTCCAATGCTCAGTAGTTTGGCATATATGTCCTTCAAGGCATGGGTAATGGCGGTAGTTGTTCTGAAATGTATCTTGTGTTTGGTCTTTGGTGGTTGTTTTGGGTGTTTGACTGGCCATTTGCTCGATTAGGGAAAAAGGTTTGTTAAAGTTTATGTGGGCCACATGAGAGGTAGGTATTTGTGGGTTATATGAATCCGTTATCTTGTCATTGGACCCACCTTCGAAGTTGTTAACGGGACCTTTCATTTTTCTTCCGAAAAAACCCTTTGTCTCCAATGGCTCAATTATGCGTCCAGCTTTAATCCCTTGCTCTATTCTTTCCGCTATGCGTACAATCATAGAAATGTGAGATGAGCTACCCATTAAATGCTCATAGTAGGGTGCCTTGAATGTATTGGCGAACAAAGTCACCATCTCCGTTTCTATCAAAGGGGGTTGCACATGCTGGCCTCGTCCCTCCATCTTTGCGCATAAGCCCTTACTGATTCTTGGCTTCTCTTTTCCATTGACATAAGGCTCGTTCGATCTGGAGCAATTTCCAAATTGAACTTGTATTGCTTAAGGAAAGCCTCAACTAAATCCTTCCATTTCTTGATCTTGGCATTATCCAGCCTCATGTACCAACTTAGCGCCGACCCCGATAGACTGTCTTGGAAAAAGTAGATCAGTAACTTATCGTCATGAATCACCTCAGCCATCTTATTGCAATAAGATCGAAGGTGAGTGTTTGGGCATTCCAACCCAGTGTACTTATAAACTCCGGTATCCTAAAATCTTTTGGTACCGTGATGTTTGGTACCAAGCATATTTCAGACGCTCGCATGGGGTCAAACCAGTCATTTCCCTCGACTGCTCTTAACCTTTCTTCCAAGGCTGATATCTTGTCATCGTTCATAAATCCAGTGGAATCGGACCTATTATCGGAAGGCCCATCTACAGTGATGTGAGCTTGAGGGGGCTGAATGGGAATGGCAGGTGCAAAGTGCTGCCCCGTCACTGAATCTGCCCCCAAGTTCTGAGATACCCCGGGACATGAACTGACGGTGCTCCTATAGGTGGTTGGGTAGACGTTCCCTCCCCGTTCTTGGCTCTTAAAAGTTGCTCAAGCAGATTGGTCAGTCGAGAAACTTCATTTTTCACGGATTCCAATTCGGTCTGGTAGGCGATTCTAATGGCTCTTTCATTCTCCATTCTTGATCTTAAACGGGTTTGATGGACTCTGGGTGTGGGACCTATGTTTCACGATCTGTAATGCATATGATAACAAAATGCGTGATGAAAATGTGATGCACAAGTGATGTGTGATGAGTATAACATTGCAAACAAAGATACATAACCTAAGGACAAGCTCTATTTATCAAGTGAGAGTGGGTAGTTTTTCTATCTAGTCTTGAAGGGTCTCATATCTGCCCAGTGACGTTCTTCGTAAAGACAGTATGGGGGCGTTGCAAGGAACAGTTAAGACACGTATGCCACCATTACCAAGCAGGCACTCAGATATGAGTTGGGTGTTTCACGCATTTAAACCCTGACCAATAGTCTTAGGGTAAATCGCTAATTCCCCACTTAACTTAAAGCTTGTGTGTGCTTCTCAAAATAAAAGCAAGTGATGCATGAGACAATTTTATACAATGCATAAATAATACGCGTAAAATAAAAACCAATATGCAAATAAACGAAAAGGCATATTAACAATAAACGCACGAAAACACAAACAAATCAGACAAAAACAAAGCTTAGTC
Organism: Populus tremula; assembly: GCA_964019445.1. Taxonomy (NCBI): domain Eukaryota; kingdom Viridiplantae; phylum Streptophyta; class Magnoliopsida; order Malpighiales; family Salicaceae; genus Populus; species Populus tremula. The sequence goes on from CAXHTJ010001594.1 coordinate 12,998, forward strand.
TACAAGGTCCCTAGTGGAGTCGCCATTCTGTCGCACGTGTGCGGCGTCGCGGCGAAAATAACTAGTTTTTTTTCCATTTTCTTAATCTACAATGTAAATCTATCTATATCTATGGGATACATATAACAAAAAATTGTCTTTTATTGGTAGAAAATGGAATGGGAGTCGCCACCTAGTATTTTGGTCACTAGGAACCCTAACTGGTCTCAGAGATCGGGTACGGGGACTGGTTGCGTAAAGGGAAGGTATTAGCACCCAAATACGCCCTACCTAAGGTAAGCTGCATTGTTTTATTGTCTGATAAAAACTAAGGTATTTTCGTGTTTTCCTAGTTGTTGTCTGTCTATGGTTCAAGAAAAATCCTCCTCGGTAAGAAAGGCTTTATCTTATCGGGTAAAATCCTAACCGTTCTAACGTCCATACCAAAATTTCATTAATAATATTTAGGAATACGTTTTACGTATAAATTCGTAATCCCAAATACTAAAAGAAAACAAAAAAAAGATTTTTTGAATTTTTGAAATATTGGCCTAGTTCTCATGGCTTAAATAAACTGGTTATTAAAGCCAAAATGCATGCTAATACATATATTGTTTTGAAAATTTTCTTTGTTGTGTGAAAATATGATGTTATAATATTTATATATATATATTGGAGAGACTAGGCCGTATTTAAAACAAAAACCCTTTTTTGGAAAATATTATATTTTTTTGTTTATGCTTTACAAAAATCGGGTATTTTAATACTGGGTTTGTATTCTTACGGTATAAAAATACAACCCAATATTAATCCACTTTGATAAAAATATGCAGAAAAATCAACAACATTTTTAGGGACTTTTTAGAATTTTTTTGAAAGCAAAAACATTTTTTATTCTGAAAATCTTTGATATTTACGAAAACCGGGTATTTTTAACACTGGTTTTGTATCTTTACGGTATAAAAATACAAACCAACATTAAACCACTTTGACAAAAACATGCAGAAAATCAACAATATTTTTTAAGATTTTTCAAAATATATTTTTTAAAGAAAAATATATACATATATATATATATTAATATAAATATTATATAATATAATAATACACACACACACACATATATATAATTCACGTCCTGCGTGAACAGTAGGACGTGAATTATATTTCACGCCTACTGTTCATGCAGTGAACAGTAGATAGGGAGGAAGAAGAAGAAAAGGAGGAAAGGAAAAGGAAGGAGGAGGAAAGGAAGAGGGGCTCACTTGGCCGAAGAGGTTGTGGCTGCTGTGATGAGGTGGTTCAGCTGGTGGTTGCAGCGGTGGAGTTGGAGGAAGACGGCGTCGGTTTCCTGTTGCAGAGGAAGAAAGAAGAAGAAGAAAAATCTGCAGAAATTGGGCGAAAATGCTGGTTTTTGGCTGACTTTGGACCTGAATTTTTCAACCCTCAGATCATCAAATCCGACTCTATTTATAGGCTGTGGAAGAGGGCAATCTTGTCTACGTTGGGGAAACATTTCAGCCCTTGATTCAGTTGGGAAGCATCTCAACCGTTGGCTCAAAGTGTGCACCTCGAGCTGCCAAATTTGGCAGCTCCAGGCTGTGAACTGCCCGAGGTGGCCACTTTGAGCCACTCACCGGAGCCGTTTATAACTTTTTTGACCCGACCTGACCATTCTCCGGGATAAAGGGGTTTCATGTTGGTTTATTTTGTGTCGGATTTGGAGGCCACACGAGCCGGAAAACGCGCCTGGAAAGCAGCCACTCAGTCAGCTTTTTGAGGAAGAAAGTGAACAGTAATTTAAGGCACCTTTTCCAAATTGGTCCCTAGTTTCGGATTTTCTCAATTAAGTCCCTAATTGGCCATTAAACTTCAATATTTATGCAATTAAGCCCCTGATTTGACTTAATAAATTCCTAAAAATTATAATTTGGCCTCAGAACTTAAATTTCTTCCAATTAAAGCCCAAATTGACCTAAAAAATAATTTTTCTTGCAATCAAAACTCCTATAAATTCAAATAAAAATCCAATCAAGTCCATAAACATCCAAATTTGGGCTTTTCTCCTCAAAATTCAAATTTTCCTTCTCAATAGGGCTCTCATCATTCAAGAATATATTGTAAAAAATCCATCTTTGTATTTTTAACCTCCTTGACCGATTTTTCTGACCATTTGCTGAGCGCTTCTGCCTCCTGTTATTTTTCTAACCTCCTTTGGCTATTTATTTTATTTCATTTATTTGGGGACCCAAAAATGGGTTACAACAATGGGATTTCGGCATCACCGCCTCCATTCCATATACCAACATGTACGGGGTAGCTCCTGTTGAGGTTCGAACTGTGGTGCGATATGCATGAAGAGAAAATGGCAACATCTCATGACAATCCTTATAGGTGACTACCATCTTCTGAATAATCTTTTTGACATTTTTATTAGCAGCTTCTACCGCGCCATTCATCTTTGGTCTATATGGTGAAGAATTGGAATGCTTGATTTTCCATTTAGTGCAGAGCTCTATTATCATCTTGCCGTTGAAATTTTGAGCATTATCTGTTATAATCTTTTCTGGTGGACCATACCGACATATCAAATCTCTCTCAATAAATTTCTTCACCACTTTTTGCGTCACATGAGCAAATGACCCAGCTTCTACCCATTTTGTGAAGTAGTCGATAGCCACGAGAATAAACCTATGACCATTGCTGGCTTTTGGGTTTACCGGTCCAATCACATCAATTCCCCACATCGCGAAGGGCCATGGAGATGTTAAATTAAACAGAGGAGCCGGAGGAGCATTGATTTTGTCACTGTATACTTGGCACTTATGACATTTTCGGACATAATCGATGCAATCCTTCTCTAATGTCATCCAGAAGTACCCGGCTCTTTGTATCTTCCTGGCCATCACATGTCCACTAGCATGAGTTGAGCAAATCCCTTCATGGACTTCCCGTACCGTACTTTTTGCCTCAAATTCATCCAAACATCTCAACAAAGTCCCGTCAGATGATTTCTTATACAAAATCTCCCCATCAAGATAAAAATCCATTGCCAACCTTCTCAAGGTCTTCTGTCGATTTTGGATGCCCCCATGGGATATGCCTGGTTTTGGATGAAATTCTTGATATCATAGTACCACGGGTTTCCATCCACTTCTCTTTCGATTGAGCAGAAATGAGCGGGGTTATTTCTGATATTGATGTGTACTGCTTGTACCTTGTGCCCAAAGTCTATCTTGGCCATAGAGGCTAGTGTGGCCAAAGCATCTGCAAACTGGTTCCCTTCCCTTCCCAGATGGGTGAACTCTATTTCCTCAAATTCTTTAGCCAGCTTAGACAGGTATTCTTGGTAAGGCCTTAACTTCTCTTCTTTGGTTTGCCATCCTCCTTTTACTTGGCAAATAATCAGCATTGAGTCTCCATACACATCTATCTTTTTTATGTTCATCTCTAATGCAGCCTCTAAACCAAGAATGCAAGCTTCATACTCAGCCGTGTTGTTGGTGCACCCGAACTGCAGCTTAACTGAAACCGGATACTGCTTCTTATCAGGAGAGATTATTACTGCACCTGCTCCGTTACCACATACATTTACAGCACCATCAAAGTACATAACCCACCAATCTGATTTCTCTTCCTCGATTGCAAACACATCTTCATCGGGAAAGTCAAAGTTTAACGGCTCATAATCTTCCATAGCATGGTCAGCCAGGTGATCGGCAATAACACTCCCTTTCACGGCTTTCCTTGTCATATATACTATGTCATACTCAGCCAAAAGAACTTGCCATCTTGCAATTCGGCTAGATAGATAAGGCTTTTCACAAATGTACCTTAATGGGTCTAACTTGGAAATTAACCATGGTAGTGTGATACAACATATACTGACGTAATCTCTTTGTAGCCCATGCTAGTGCGCAACACAGCTTCTCAATCACAGTATACCTAGACTCATATTCCGTGAACTTCTTGCTTAGGTAATAAATGGCCCTTTCCTTCCTTCCGGTTTCATCATGTTGCCCAAGCACACATCCCATTGCTGTTTCGGTTACTGTTAGGTATAAAATCAATGGCCTTTCTGGTACGGGAGGAACAAGCAGAGGTGGATTTAGCAAGTACTGCTTGATTTTCTCAAAAGCTTTATCACACTCTTCATTCCATATTCCAGGGTTCTTCTTCCTCAACAAACGAAAGATCGGGTCACAAGTCGCGGTTAAATGGGATATTAAAACGA
>CAXHTJ010001595.1:0-17112 GCA_964019445.1 Populus tremula
AAGTCTGATGTAGAACAAGTAGCAGAAGCATACATGCTCAAGAGGCACCCGAAATTCAAAGGCAACTGAATTTCGGCAACCGGGGCATCGAAGTCGGAATGCCGCGAAACTCACCGAGTCAAAGCGTTTCGCCGTTTGCGGAAGGAAGTCTGATGTAGAACAAGTAGCAGAAGCATACATGCTCAAGAGGATCCCGAAATTCAAAGGCAACTGAATTTCGGCAACCGGGGCATCGAAGTCGGAATGCCGCGAAACTCACCGAGTCAAAGCGTTTCGCCGTTTGCGGAAGGAAGTCTGATGTAGAACAAGTAGCAGAAGCATACATGCTCAAGAGGATCCCCGAAATTCAAAGGCAACTGAATTTCGGCAACCGGGGCATCGAAGTCGGAATGCCGCGAAACTCACCGAGTCAAAGCGTTTCGCCGTTTGCGGAAGGAAGTCTGATGTAGAACAAGTAGCAGAAGCATACATGCTCAAGAGGGATCACCCGAAATTCAAAGGCAACTGAATTTCGGCAACCGGGGCATCGAAGTCGGAATGCCGCGAAACTCACCGAGTCAAAGCGTTTCGCCGTTTGCGGAAGGAAGTCTGATGTAGAACAAGTAGCAGAAGCATACATGCTCAAGAGGGATCACCCGAAATTCAAAGGCAACTGAATTTCGGCAACCGGGGCATCGAAGTCGGAATGCCGCGAAACTCACCGAGTCAAAGCGTTTCGCCGTTTGCGGAAGGAAGTCTGATGTAGAACAAGTAGCAGAAGCATACATGCTCAAGAGGATCCCCGAAATTCAAAGGCAACTGAATTTCGGCAACCGGGGCATCGAAGTCGGAATGCCGCGAAACTCACCGAGTCAAAGCGTTTCGCCGTTTGCGGAAGGAAGTCTGATGTAGAACAAGTAGCAGAAGCATACATGCTCAAGAGGGATCCCCGAAATTCAAAGGCAACTGAATTTCGGCAACCGGGGCGAAGTCGGAATGCCGCGAAACTCACCGAGTCAAAGCGTTTCGCCGTTTGCGGAAGGAAGTCTGATGTAGAACAAGTAGCAGAAGCATACATGCTCAAGAGGGATCCCCGAAATTCAAAGGCAACTGAATTTCGGCAACCGGGGCATCGAAGTCGGAATGCCGCGAAACTCACCGAGTCAAAGCGTTTCGCCGTTTGCGGAAGGAAGTCTGATGTAGAACAAGTAGCAGAAGCATACATGCTCAAGAGGGATCCCGAAATTCAAAGGCAACTGAATTTCGGCAACCGGGGCATCGAAGTCGGAATGCCGCGAAACTCACCGAGTCAAAGCGTTTCGCCGTTTGCGGAAGGAAGTCTGATGTAGAACAAGTAGCAGAAGCATACATGCTCAAGAGGGATCACCCGAAATTCAAAGGCAACTGAATTTCGGCAACCGGGGCATCGAAGTCGGAATGCCGCGAAACTCACCGAGTCAAAGCGTTTCGCCGTTTGCGGAAGGAAGTCTGATGTAGAACAAGTAGCAGAAGCATACATGCTCAAGAGGATCCCCGAAATTCAAAGGCAACTGAATTTCGGCAACCGGGGCATCGAAGTCGGAATGCCGCGAAACTCACCGAGTCAAAGCGTTTCGCCGTTTGCGGAAGGAAGTCTGATGTAGAACAAGTAGCAGAAGCATACATGCTCAAGAGGGATCCCGAAATTCAAAGGCAACTGAATTTCGGCAACCGGGGCATCGAAGTCGGAATGCCGCGAAACTCACCGAGTCAAAGCGTTTCGCCGTTTGCGGAAGGAAGTCTGATGTAGAACAAGTAGCAGAAGCATACATGCTCAAGAGGGCACCCGAAATTCAAAGGCAACTGAATTTCGGCAACCGGGGCATCGAAGTCGGAATGCCGCGAAACTCACCGAGTCAAAGCGTTTCGCCGTTTTGCGGAAGGAAGTCTGATGTAGAACAAGTAGCAGAAGCATACATGCTCAAGAGGGATCACCCGAAATTCAAAGGCAACTGAATTTCGGCAACCGGGGCATCGAAGTCGGAATGCCGCGAAACTCACCGAGTCAAAGCGTTTCGCCGTTTGCGGAAGGAAGTCTGATGTAGAACAAGTAGCAGAAGCATACATGCTCAAGAGGGATCCCCGAAATTCAAAGGCAACTGAATTTCGGCAACCGGGGCATCGAAGTCGGAATGCCGCGAAACTCACCGAGTCAAAGCGTTTCGGTTTGCGGAAGGAAGTCTGATGTAGAACAAGTAGCAGAAGCATACATGCTCAAGAGGGATCCCCGAAATTCAAAGGCAACTGAATTTCGGCAACCGGGGCATCGAAGTCGGAATGCCGCGAAACTCACCGAGTCAAAGCGTTTCGCCGTTTGCGGAAGGAAGTCTGATGTAGAACAAGTAGCAGAAGCATACATGCTCAAGAGGGATCACCCGAAATTCAAAGGCAACTGAATTTCGGCAACCGGGGCATCGAAGTCGGAATGCCGCGAAACTCACCGAGTCAAAGCGTTTCGCCGTTTGCGGAAGGAAGTCTGATGTAGAACAAGTAGCAGAAGCATACATGCTCAAGAGGGATCACCCGAAATTCAAAGGCAACTGAATTTCGGCAACCGGGGCATCGAAGTCGGAATGCCGCGAAACTCACCGAGTCAAAGCGTTTCGCCGTTTGCGGAAGGAAGTCTGATGTAGAACAAGTAGCAGAAGCATACATGCTCAAGAGGGATCCCGAAATTCAAAGGCAACTGAATTTCGGCAACCGGGGCATCGAAGTCGGAATGCCGCGAAACTCACCGAGTCAAAGCGTTTCGCCGTTTGCGGAAGGAAGTCTGATGTAGAACAAGTAGCAGAAGCATACATGCTCAAGAGGGCACCCGAAATTCAAAGGCAACTGAATTTCGGCAACCGGGGCATCGAAGTCGGAATGCCGCGAAACTCACCGAGTCAAAGCGTTTCGCCGTTTGCGGAAGGAAGTCTGATGTAGAACAAGTAGCAGAAGCATACATGCTCAAGAGGATCCCCGAAATTCAAAGGCAACTGAATTTCGGCAACCGGGGCATCGAAGTCGGAATGCCGCGAAACTCACCGAGTCAAAGCGTTTCGCCGTTTGCGGAAGGAAGTCTGATGTAGAACAAGTAGCAGAAGCATACATGCTCAAGAGGGATCCCCGAAATTCAAAGGCAACTGAATTTCGGCAACCGGGGCATCGAAGTCGGAATGCCGCGAAACTCACCGAGTCAAAGCGTTTCGCCGTTTGCGGAAGGAAGTCTGATGTAGAACAAGTAGCAGAAGCATACATGCTCAAGAGGATCCCGAAATTCAAAGGCAACTGAATTTCGGCAACCGGGGCATCGAAGTCGGAATGCCGCGAAACTCACCGAGTCAAAGCGTTTCGCCGTTTGCGGAAGGAAGTCTGATGTAGAACAAGTAGCAGAAGCATACATGCTCAAGAGGATCCCCGAAATTCAAAGGCAACTGAATTTCGGCAACCGGGGCATCGAAGTCGGAATGCCGCGAAACTCACCGAGTCAAAGCGTTTCGCCGTTTGCGGAAGGAAGTCTGATGTAGAACAAGTAGCAGAAGCATACATGCTCAAGAGGGATCCCCGAAATTCAAAGGCAACTGAATTTCGGCAACCGGGGCATCGAAGTCGGAATGCCGCGAAACTCACCGAGTCAAAGCGTTTCGCCGTTTGCGGAAGGAAGTCTGATGTAGAACAAGTAGCAGAAGCATACATGCTCAAGAGGATCACCCGAAATTCAAAGGCAACTGAATTTCGGCAACCGGGGCATCGAAGTCGGAATGCCGCGAAACTCACCGAGTCAAAGCGTTTCGCCGTTTGCGGAAGGAAGTCTGATGTAGAACAAGTAGCAGAAGCATACATGCTCAAGAGGGATCCCGAAATTCAAAGGCAACTGAATTTCGGCAACCGGGGCATCGAAGTCGGAATGCCGCGAAACTCACCGAGTCAAAGCGTTTCGCCGTTTGCGGAAGGAAGTCTGATGTAGAACAAGTAGCAGAAGCATACATGCTCAAGGGGGCCCCGAAATTCAAAGGCAACTGAATTTCGGCAACCGGGGCATCGAAGTCGGAATGCCGCGAAACTCACCGAGTCAAAGCGTTTCGCCGTTTGCGGAAGGAAGTCTGATGTAGAACAAGTAGCAGAAGCATACATGCTCAAGAGGGATCCCGAAATTCAAAGGCAACTGAATTTCGGCAACCGGGGCATCGAAGTCGGAATGCCGCGAAACTCACCGAGTCAAAGCGTTTCGCCGTTTGCGGAAGGAAGTCTGATGTAGAACAAGTAGCAGAAGCATACATGCTCAAGAGGGATCACCCGAAATTCAAAGGCAACTGAATTTCGGCAACCGGGGCATCGAAGTCGGAATGCCGCGAAACTCACCGAGTCAAAGCGTTTCGCCGTTTGCGGAAGGAAGTCTGATGTAGAACAAGTAGCAGAAGCATACATGCTCAAGGGATCACCCGAAATTCAAAGGCAACTGAATTTCGGCAACCGGGGCATCGAAGTCGGAATGCCGCGAAACTCACCGAGTCAAAGCGTTTCGCCGTTTGCGGAAGGAAGTCTGATGTAGAACAAGTAGCAGAAGCATACATGCTCAAGAGGGATCCCCGAAATTCAAAGGCAACTGAATTTCGGCAACCGGGCATCGAAGTCGGAATGCCGCGAAACTCACCGAGTCAAAGCGTTTCGCCGTTTGCGGAAGGAAGTCTAATGTAGAACAAGTAGCAGAAGCATACATGCTCAAGAGGGATCCCCGAAATTCAAAGGCAACTGAATTTCGGCAACCGGGGCATCGAAGTCGGAATGCCGCGAAACTCACCGAGTCAAAGCGTTTCGCCGTTTGCGGAAGGAAGTCTGATGTAGAACAAGTAGCAGAAGCATACATGCTCAAGAGGGATCCCCGAAATTCAAAGGCAACTGAATTTCGGCAACCGGGGCATCGAAGTCGGAATGCCGCGAAACTCACCGAGTCAAAGCGTTTCGCCGTTTGCGGAAGGAAGTCTGATGTAGAACAAGTAGCAGAAGCATACATGCTCAAGAGGCCCCGAAATTCAAAGGCAACTGAATTTCGGCAACCGGGGCATCGAAGTCGGAATGCCGCGAAACTCACCGAGTCAAAGCGTTTCGCCGTTTGCGGAAGGAAGTCTGATGTAGAACAAGTAGCAGAAGCATACATGCTCAAGAGGGATCACCCGAAATTCAAAGGCAACTGAATTTCGGCAACCGGGGCATCGAAGTCGGAATGCCGCGAAACTCACCGAGTCAAAGCGTTTCGCCGTTTGCGGAAGGAAGTCTGATGTAGAACAAGTAGCAGAAGCATACATGCTCAAGAGGATCACCCGAAATTCAAAGGCAACTGAATTTCGGCAACCGGGGCATCGAAGTCGGAATGCCGCGAAACTCACCGAGTCAAAGCGTTTCGCCGTTTGCGGAAGGAAGTCTGATGTAGAACAAGTAGCAGAAGCATACATGCTCAAGAGGGATCCCCGAAATTCAAAGGCAACTGAATTTCGGCAACCGGGGCATCGAAGTCGGAATGCCGCGAAACTCACCGAGTCAAAGCGTTTCGCCGTTTGCGGAAGAAGTCTGATGTAGAACAAGTAGCAGAAGCATACATGCTCAAGAGGGATCCCGAAATTCAAAGGCAACTGAATTTCGGCAACCGGGGCATCGAAGTCGGAATGCCGCGAAACTCACCGAGTCAAAGCGTTTCGCCGTTTGCGGAAGGAAGTCTGATGTAGAACAAGTAGCAGAAGCATACATGCTCAAGAGGATCCCCGAAATTCAAAGGCAACTGAATTTCGGCAACCGGGGCATCGAAGTCGGAATGCCGCGAAACTCACGAGTCAAAGCGTTTCGTTTGCGGAAGGAAGTCTGATGTAGAACAAGTAGCAGAAGCATACATGCTCAAGAGGGATCCCCGAAATTCAAAGGCAACTGAATTTCGGCAACCGGGGCATCGAAGTCGGAATGCCGCGAAACTCACCGAGTCAAAGCGTTTCGCCGTTTGCGGAAGGAAGTCTGATGTAGAACAAGTAGCAGAAGCATACATGCTCAAGAGGATCCCGAAATTCAAAGGCAACTGAATTTCGGCAACCGGGGCATCGAAGTCGGAATGCCGCGAAACTCACCGAGTCAAAGCGTTTCGCCGTTTGCGGAAGGAAGTCTGATGTAGAACAAGTAGCAGAAGCATACATGCTCAAGAGGGATCACCCGAAATTCAAAGGCAACTGAATTTCGGCAACCGGGGCGAAGTCGGAATGCCGCGAAACTCACCGAGTCAAAGCGTTTCGCCGTTTGCGGAAGGAAGTCTGATGTAGAACAAGTAGCAGAAGCATACATGCTCAAGAGGGATCACCCGAAATTCAAAGGCAACTGAATTTCGGCAACCGGGGCATCGAAGTCGGAATGCCGCGAAACTCACGAGTCAAAGCGTTTCGCCGTTTGCGGAAGGAAGTCTGATGTAGAACAAGTAGCAGAAGCATACATGCTCAAGAGGGATCCCCGAAATTCAAAGGCAACTGAATTTCGGCAACCGGGGCATCGAAGTCGGAATGCCGCGAAACTCACCGAGTCAAAGCGTTTCGCCGTTTGCGGAAGGAAGTCTGATGTAGAACAAGTAGCAGAAGCATACATGCTCAAGAGGGATCACCCGAAATTCAAAGGCAACTGAATTTCGGCAACCGGGGCATCGAAGTCGGAATGCCGCGAAACTCAACCGAGTCAAAGCGTTTCGCCGTTTGCGGAAGGAAGTCTGATGTAGAACAAGTAGCAGAAGCATACATGCTCAAGAGGGCACCCGAAATTCAAAGGCAACTGAATTTCGGCAACCGGGGCATCGAAGTCGGAATGCCGCGAAACTCACCGAGTCAAAGCGTTTCGCCGTTTGCGGAAGGAAGTCTGATGTAGAACAAGTAGCAGAAGCATACATGCTCAAGAGGATCACCCGAAATTCAAAGGCAACTGAATTTCGGCAACCGGGCACCGAAGTCGGAATGCCGCGAAACTCACCGAGTCAAAGCGTTTCGCCGTTTGCGGAAGGAAGTCTGATGTAGAACAAGTACCAGAAGCATACATGCTCAAGAGGGATCCCGAAATTCAAAGGCAACTGAATTTCGGCAACCGGGGCATCGAAGTCGGAATGCCGCGAAACTCACCGAGTCAAAGCGTTTCGCCGTTTGCGGAAGGAAGTCTGATAGAACAAGTAGGAAGCATACATGCTCAAGAGGGCACCCGAAATTCAAAGGCAACTGAATTTCGGCAAGGCATCGAAGTCGGAATGCCGCGAAACTCACCGAGTCAAAGCGTTTCGCCGTTTGCGGAAGGAAGTCTGATGTAGAACAAGTAAGCATACATGCTCAAGAGGGATCCCCCGAAATTCAAAGGCAACTGAATTTCGGCAACCGGGGCACCGAAGGAATGCCGCGAAACTCAACGAGTCAAAGCGTTTCGTCGTTTGCGGAAGGAAGTCTAATGTAGAACAAGTACCAGAAGCATACATGCTCAAGAGGGATCACCCGAAATTCAAAGGCAACTGAATTTCGGCAACCGGGGCATCGAAGTCGGAATGCCGCGAAACTCACCGAGTCAAAGCGTTTCGCCGTTTGCGGAAGGAAGTCTGATGTAGAACAAGTAGCAGAAGCATACATGCTCAAGAGGGATCCCCGAAATTCAAAGGCAACTGAATTTCGGCAACCGGGGCATCGAAGTCGGAATGCCGCGAAACTCACCGAGTCAAAGCGTTTCGCCGTTTGCGGAAGGAAGTCTGATGTAGAACAAGTAGCAGAAGCATACATGCTCAAGAGGGACCCGAAATTCAAAGGCAACTGAATTTCGGCAACCGGGGCATCGAAGTCGGAATGCCGCGAAACTCACCGAGTCAAAGCGTTTCGCCGTTTGCGGAAGGAAGTCTGATGTAGAACAAGTAGCAGAAGCATACATGCTCAAGAGGGATCACCCGAAATTCAAAGGCAACTGAATTTCGGCAACCGGGGCATCGAAGTCGGAATGCCGCGAAACTCACCGAGTCAAAGCGTTTCGCCGTTTGCGGAAGGAAGTCTGATGTAGAACAAGTAGCAGAAGCATACATGCTCAAGAGGGATCACCCGAAATTCAAAGGCAACTGAATTTCGGCAACCGGGGCATCGAAGTCGGAATGCCGCGAAACTCACCGAGTCAAAGCGTTTCGCCGTTTGCGGAAGGAAGTCTGATGTAGAACAAGTAGCAGAAGCATACATGCTCAAGAGGATCCGAAATTCAAAGGCAACTGAATTTCGGCAACCGGGGCATCGAAGTCGGAATGCCGCGAAACTCACCGAGTCAAAGCGTTTCGCCGTTTGCGGAAGGAAGTCTGATGTAGAACAAGTAGCAGAAGCATACATGCTCAAGAGGGATCCCCGAAATTCAAAGGCAACTGAATTTCGGCAACCGGGGCATCGAAGTCGGAATGCCGCGAAACTCACCGAGTCAAAGCGTTTCGCCGTTTGCGGAAGGAAGTCTGATGTAGAACAAGTAGCAGAAGCATACATGCTCAAGAGGGATCACCCGAAATTCAAAGGCAACTGAATTTCGGCAACCGGGGCATCGAAGTCGGAATGCCGCGAAACTCACCGAGTCAAAGCGTTTCGCCGTTTGCGGAAGGAAGTCTGATGTAGAACAAGTAGCAGAAGCATACATGCTCAAGAGGGATCCCGAAATTCAAAGGCAACTGAATTTCGGCAACCGGGCATCGAAGTCGGAATGCCGCGAAACTCACCGAGTCAAAGCGTTTCGCCGTTTGCGGAAGGAAGTCTGATGTAGAACAAGTAGCAGAAGCATACATGCTCAAGAGGGATCCCCGAAATTCAAAGGCAACTGAATTTCGGCAACCGGGGCATCGAAGTCGGAATGCCGCGAAACTCACCGAGTCAAAGCGTTTCGCCGTTTGCGGAAGGAAGTCTGATGTAGAACAAGTAGCAGAAGCATACATGCTCAAGAGGGACCCGAAATTCAAAGGCAACTGAATTTCGGCAACCGGGGCATCGAAGTCGGAATGCCGCGAAACTCACCGAGTCAAAGCGTTTCGCCGTTTGCGGAAGGAAGTCTGATGTAGAACAAGTAGCAGAAGCATACATGCTCAAGAGGGATCACCCGAAATTCAAAGGCAACTGAATTTCGGCAACCGGGGCATCGAAGTCGGAATGCCGCGAAACTCACCGAGTCAAAGCGTTTCGCCGTTTGCGGAAGGAAGTCTGATGTAGAACAAGTAGCAGAAGCATACATGCTCAAGAGGGATCCCGAAATTCAAAGGCAACTGAATTTCGGCAACCGGGGCATCGAAGTCGGAATGCCGCGAAACTCACCGAGTCAAAGCGTTTCGCCGTTTGCGGAAGGAAGTCTGATGTAGAACAAGTAGCAGAAGCATACATGCTCAAGAGGGACCCGAAATTCAAAGGCAACTGAATTTCGGCAACCGGGGCATCGAAGTCGGAATGCCGCGAAACTCACCGAGTCAAAGCGTTTCGCCGTTTGCGGAAGGAAGTCTGATGTAGAACAAGTAGCAGAAGCATACATGCTCAAGAGGGATCACCCGAAATTCAAAGGCAACTGAATTTCGGCAACCGGGGCATCGAAGTCGGAATGCCGCGAAACTCACCGAGTCAAAGCGTTTCGCCGTTTGCGGAAGGAAGTCTGATGTAGAACAAGTAGCAGAAGCATACATGCTCAAGAGGGATCCCGAAATTCAAAGGCAACTGAATTTCGGCAACCGGGGCATCGAAGTCGGAATGCCGCGAAACTCACCGAGTCAAAGCGTTTCGCCGTTTGCGGAAGGAAGTCTGATGTAGAACAAGTAGCAGAAGCATACATGCTCAAGAGGGATCACCCGAAATTCAAAGGCAACTGAATTTCGGCAACCGGGGCATCGAAGTCGGAATGCCGCGAAACTCACCGAGTCAAAGCGTTTCGCCGTTTGCGGAAGGAAGTCTGATGTAGAACAAGTAGCAGAAGCATACATGCTCAAGAGGGATCACCCGAAATTCAAAGGCAACTGAATTTCGGCAACCGGGGCATCGAAGTCGGAATGCCGCGAAACTCACCGAGTCAAAGCGTTTCGCCGTTTGCGGAAGGAAGTCTGATGTAGAACAAGTAGCAGAAGCATACATGCTCAAGAGGGATCCCCGAAATTCAAAGGCAACTGAATTTCGGCAACCGGGGCATCGAAGTCGGAATGCCGCGAAACTCACCGAGTCAAAGCGTTTCGCCGTTTGCGGAAGAAGTCTGATGTAGAACAAGTAGCAGAAGCATACATGCTCAAGAGGGATCCCGAAATTCAAAGGCAACTGAATTTCGGCAACCGGGGCATCGAAGTCGGAATGCCGCGAAACTCACCGAGTCAAAGCGTTTCGCCGTTTGCGGAAGGAAGTCTGATGTAGAACAAGTAGCAGAAGCATACATGCTCAAGAGGGATCCCCGAAATTCAAAGGCAACTGAATTTCGGCAACCGGGGCATCGAAGTCGGAATGCCGCGAAACTCACCGAGTCAAAGCGTTTCGCCGTTTGCGGAAGGAAGTCTGATGTAGAACAAGTAGCAGAAGCATACATGCTCAAGAGGGATCCCCGAAATTCAAAGGCAACTGAATTTCGGCAACCGGGGCATCGAAGTCGGAATGCCGCGAAACTCACCGAGTCAAAGCGTTTCGCCGTTTGCGGAAGAAGTCTGATGTAGAACAAGTAGCAGAAGCATACATGCTCAAGAGGGATCCCGAAATTCAAAGGCAACTGAATTTCGGCAACCGGGGCATCGAAGTCGGAATGCCGCGAAACTCACCGAGTCAAAGCGTTTCGCCGTTTGCGGAAGGAAGTCTGATGTAGAACAAGTAGCAGAAGCATACATGCTCAAGAGGGATCCCCGAAATTCAAAGGCAACTGAATTTCGGCAACCGGGGCATCGAAGTCGGAATGCCGCGAAACTCACCGAGTCAAAGCGTTTCGCCGTTTGCGGAAGAAGTCTGATGTAGAACAAGTAGCAGAAGCATACATGCTCAAGAGGGATCCCCGAAATTCAAAGGCAACTGAATTTCGGCAACCGGGGCATCGAAGTCGGAATGCCGCGAAACTCACCGAGTCAAAGCGTTTCGCCGTTTGCGGAAGAAGTCTGATGTAGAACAAGTAGCAGAAGCATACATGCTCAAGAGGGATCACCCGAAATTCAAAGGCAACTGAATTTCGGCAACCGGGGCATCGAAGTCGGAATGCCGCGAAACTCACCGAGTCAAAGCGTTTCGCCGTTTGCGGAAGGAAGTCTGATGTAGAACAAGTAGCAGAAGCATACATGCTCAAGAGGGATCCCCGAAATTCAAAGGCAACTGAATTTCGGCAACCGGGGCATCGAAGTCGGAATGCCGCGAAACTCACCGAGTCAAAGCGTTTCGCCGTTTGCGGAAGAAGTCTGATGTAGAACAAGTAGCAGAAGCATACATGCTCAAGAGGGATCCCGAAATTCAAAGGCAACTGAATTTCGGCAACCGGGGCATCGAAGTCGGAATGCCGCGAAACTCACCGAGTCAAAGCGTTTCGCCGTTTGCGGAAGGAAGTCTGATGTAGAACAAGTAGCAGAAGCATACATGCTCAAGAGGGATCCCCGAAATTCAAAGGCAACTGAATTTCGGCAACCGGGGCATCGAAGTCGGAATGCCGCGAAACTCACCGAGTCAAAGCGTTTCGCCGTTTGCGGAAGAAGTCTGATGTAGAACAAGTAGCAGAAGCATACATGCTCAAGAGGGATCACCCGAAATTCAAAGGCAACTGAATTTCGGCAACCGGGGCATCGAAGTCGGAATGCCGCGAAACTCACCGAGTCAAAGCGTTTCGCCGTTTGCGGAAGGAAGTCTGATGTAGAACAAGTAGCAGAAGCATACATGCTCAAGAGGGATCCCCGAAATTCAAAGGCAACTGAATTTCGGCAACCGGGGCATCGAAGTCGGAATGCCGCGAAACTCACCGAGTCAAAGCGTTTCGCCGTTTGCGGAAGGAAGTCTGATGTAGAACAAGTAGCAGAAGCATACATGCTCAAGAGGGATCACCCGAAATTCAAAGGCAACTGAATTTCGGCAACCGGGGCATCGAAGTCGGAATGCCGCGAAACTCACCGAGTCAAAGCGTTTCGCCGTTTGCGGAAGGAAGTCTGATGTAGAACAAGTAGCAGAAGCATACATGCTCAAGAGGGATCACCCGAAATTCAAAGGCAACTGAATTTCGGCAACCGGGGCATCGAAGTCGGAATGCCGCGAAACTCACCGAGTCAAAGCGTTTCGCCGTTTGCGGAAGGAAGTCTGATGTAGAACAAGTAGCAGAAGCATACATGCTCAAGAGGGATCACCCGAAATTCAAAGGCAACTGAATTTCGGCAACCGGGGCATCGAAGTCGGAATGCCGCGAAACTCACCGAGTCAAAGCGTTTCGCCGTTTGCGGAAGGAAGTCTGATGTAGAACAAGTAGCAGAAGCATACATGCTCAAAGGGATCCCGAAATTCAAAGGCAACTGAATTTCGGCAACCGGGGCATCGAAGTCGGAATGCCGCGAAACTCACCGAGTCAAAGCGTTTCGCCGTTTGCGGAAGGAAGTCTGATGTAGAACAAGTAGCAGAAGCATACATGCTCAAGAGGCACCCGAAATTCAAAGGCAACTGAATTTCGGCAACCGGGGCATCGAAGTCGGAATGCCGCGAAACTCACCGAGTCAAAGCGTTTCGCCGTTTGCGGAAGGAAGTCTGATGTAGAACAAGTAGCAGAAGCATACATGCTCAAGAGGGATCACCCGAAATTCAAAGGCAACTGAATTTCGGCAACCGGGGCATCGAAGTCGGAATGCCGCGAAACTCACCGAGTCAAAGCGTTTCGCCGTTTGCGGAAGGAAGTCTGATGTAGAACAAGTAGCAGAAGCATACATGCTCAAGAGGGATCACCCGAAATTCAAAGGCAACTGAATTTCGGCAACCGGGGCATCGAAGTCGGAATGCCGCGAAACTCACCGAGTCAAAGCGTTTCGCCGTTTGGAAGGAAGTCTGATGTAGAACAAGTAGCAGAAGCATACATGCTCAAGAGGGATCACCCGAAATTCAAAGGCAACTGAATTTCGGCAACCGGGGCATCGAAGTCGGAATGCCGCGAAACTCACCGAGTCAAAGCGTTTCGCCGTTTGCGGAAGGAAGTCTGATGTAGAACAAGTAGCAGAAGCATACATGCTCAAGAGGGATCCCGAAATTCAAAGGCAACTGAATTTCGGCAACCGGGGCATCGAAGTCGGAATGCCGCGAAACTCACCGAGTCAAAGCGTTTCGCCGTTTGCGGAAGGAAGTCTGATGTAGAACAAGTAGCAGAAGCATACATGCTCAAGAGGGATCACCCGAAATTCAAAGGCAACTGAATTTCGGCAACCGGGGCATCGAAGTCGGAATGCCGCGAAACTCACCGAGTCAAAGCGTTTCGCCGTTTGCGGAAGGAAGTCTGATGTAGAACAAGTAGCAGAAGCATACATGCTCAAGAGGGATCACCCGAAATTCAAAGGCAACTGAATTTCGGCAACCGGGGCATCGAAGTCGGAATGCCGCGAAACTCACCGAGTCAAAGCGTTTCGCCGTTTGCGGAAGGAAGTCTGATGTAGAACAAGTAGCAGAAGCATACATGCTCAAGAGGGATCCCGAAATTCAAAGGCAACTGAATTTCGGCAACCGGGGCATCGAAGTCGGAATGCCGCGAAACTCACCGAGTCAAAGCGTTTCGCCGTTTGCGGAAGGAAGTCTGATGTAGAACAAGTAGCAGAAGCATACATGCTCAAGAGGGATCCCGAAATTCAAAGGCAACTGAATTTCGGCAACCGGGGCATCGAAGTCGGAATGCCGCGAAACTCACCGAGTCAAAGCGTTTCGCCGTTTGCGGAAGGAAGTCTGATGTAGAACAAGTAGCAGAAGCATACATGCTCAAGAGGGATCCCGAAATTCAAAGGCAACTGAATTTCGGCAACCGGGGCATCGAAGTCGGAATGCCGCGAAACTCACCGAGTCAAAGCGTTTCGCCGTTTGCGGAAGGAAGTCTGATGTAGAACAAGTAGCAGAAGCATACATGCTCAAGAGGGATCCCGAAATTCAAAGGCAACTGAATTTCGGCAACCGGGGCATCGAAGTCGGAATGCCGCGAAACTCACCGAGTCAAAGCGTTTCGCCGTTTGCGGAAGGAAGTCTGATGTAGAACAAGTAGCAGAAGCATACATGCTCAAGAGGGACCCGAAATTCAAAGGCAACTGAATTTCGGCAACCGGGGCATCGAAGTCGGAATGCCGCGAAACTCACCGAGTCAAAGCGTTTCGCCGTTTGCGGAAGGAAGTCTGATGTAGAACAAGTAGCAGAAGCATACATGCTCAAGAGGGATCACCCGAAATTCAAAGGCAACTGAATTTCGGCAACCGGGGCATCGAAGTCGGAATGCCGCGAAACTCACCGAGTCAAAGCGTTTCGCCGTTTGCGGAAGGAAGTCTGATGTAGAACAAGTAGCAGAAGCATACATGCTCAAAGGGATCCGAAATTCAAAGGCAACTGAATTTCGGCAACCGGGGCATCGAAGTCGGAATGCCGCGAAACTCACCGAGTCAAAGCGTTTCGCCGTTTGCGGAAGAAGAAGTCTGATGTAGAACAAGTAGCAGAAGCATACATGCTCAAGAGGGCACCCGAAATTCAAAGGCAACTGAATTTCGGCAACCGGGGCATCGAAGTCGGAATGCCGCGAAACTCACCGAGTCAAAGCGTTTCGCCGTTTGCGGAAGGAAGTCTGATGTAGAACAAGTAGCAGAAGCATACATGCTCAAGAGGGATCCCCGAAATTCAAAGGCAACTGAATTTCGGCAACCGGGGCATCGAAGTCGGAATGCCGCGAAACTCACCGAGTCAAAGCGTTTCGCCGTTTGCGGAAGGAAGTCTGATGTAGAACAAGTAGCAGAAGCATACATGCTCAAGAGGGATCACCCGAAATTCAAAGGCAACTGAATTTCGGCAACCGGGGCATCGAAGTCGGAATGCCGCGAAACTCACCGAGTCAAAGCGTTTCGCCGTTTGCGGAAGGAAGTCTGATGTAGAACAAGTAGCAGAAGCATACATGCTCAAGAGGGATCCCGAAATTCAAAGGCAACTGAATTTCGGCAACCGGGGCATCGAAGTCGGAATGCCGCGAAACTCACCGAGTCAAAGCGTTTCGCCGTTTGCGGAAGGAAGTCTGATGTAGAACAAGTAGCAGAAGCATACATGCTCAAGAGGGAACCCGAAATTCAAAGGCAACTGAATTTCGGCAACCGGGGCATCGAAGTCGGAATGCCGCGAAACTCACCGAGTCAAAGCGTTTCGCCGTTTGCGGAAGGAAGTCTGATGTAGAACAAGTAGCAGAAGCATACATGCTCAAGAGGGATCACCCGAAATTCAAAGGCAACTGAATTTCGGCAACCGGGGCATCGAAGTCGGAATGCCGCGAAACTCACCGAGTCAAAGCGTTTCGCCGTTTGCGGAAGGAAGTCTGATGTAGAACAAGTAGCAGAAGCATACATGCTCAAGAGGGATCACCCGAAATTCAAAGGCAACTGAATTTCGGCAACCGGGGCATCGAAGTCGGAATGCCGCGAAACTCACCGAGTCAAAGCGTTTCGCCGTTTGCGGAAGGAAGTCTGATGTAGAACAAGTAGCAGAAGCATACATGCTCAAGAGGGATCACCCGAAATTCAAAGGCAACTGAATTTCGGCAACCGGGCATCGAAGTCGGAATGCCGCGAAACTCACCGAGTCAAAGCGTTTCGCCGTTTGCGGAAGGAAGTCTGATGTAGAACAAGTAGCAGAAGCATACATGCTCAAGAGGGATCCCGAAATTCAAAGGCAACTGAATTTCGGCAACCGGGGCATCGAAGTCGGAATGCCGCGAAACTCACCGAGTCAAAGCGTTTCGCCGTTTGCGGAAGGAAGTCTGATGTAGAACAAGTAGCAGAAGCATACATGCTCAAGAGGGATCCCCGAAATTCAAAGGCAACTGAATTTCGGCAACCGGGGCATCGAAGTCGGAATGCCGCGAAACTCACCGAGTCAAAGCGTTTCGCCGTTTGCGGAAGGAAGTCTGATGTAGAACAAGTAGCAGAAGCATACATGCTCAAGAGGGATCACCCGAAATTCAAAGGCAACTGAATTTCGGCAACCGGGGCATCGAAGTCGGAATGCCGCGAAACTCACCGAGTCAAAGCGTTTCGCCGTTTGCGGAAGAAGTCTGATGTAGAACAAGTAGCAGAAGCATACATGCTCAAGAGGGACCCGAAATTCAAAGGCAACTGAATTTCGGCAACCGGGGCATCGAAGTCGGAATGCCGCGAAACTCACCGAGTCAAAGCGTTTCGCCGTTTGCGGAAGGAAGTCTGATGTAGAACAAGTAGCAGAAGCATACATGCTCAAGAGGGATCCCCGAAATTCAAAGGCAACTGAATTTCGGCAACCGGGGCATCGAAGTCGGAATGCCGCGAAACTCACCGAGTCAAAGCGTTTCGCCGTTTGCGGAAGGAAGTCTGATGTAGAACAAGTAGCAGAAGCATACATGCTCAAGAGGGATCCCGAAATTCAAAGGCAACTGAATTTCGGCAACCGGGGCATCGAAGTCGGAATGCCGCGAAACTCACGAGTCAAAGCGTTTCGCCGTTTGCGGAAGGAAGTCTGATGTAGAACAAGTAGCAGAAGCATACATGCTCAAGAGGGATCACCCGAAATTCAAAGGCAACTGAATTTCGGCAACCGGGGCATCGAAGTCGGAATGCCGCGAAACTCACCGAGTCAAAGCGTTTCGCCGTTTGCGGAAGGAAGTCTGATGTAGAACAAGTAGCAGAAGCATACATGCTCAAGAGGGATCCCGAAATTCAAAGGCAACTGAATTTCGGCAACCGGGGCATCGAAGTCGGAATGCCGCGAAACTCACCGAGTCAAAGCGTTTCGCCGTTTTGCGGAAGGAAGTCTGATGTAGAACAAGTAGCAGAAGCATACATGCTCAAGAGGGATCACCCGAAATTCAAAGGCAACTGAATTTCGGCAACCGGGGCATCGAAGTCGGAATGCCGCGAACTCACGAGTCAAAGCGTTT
>CAXHTJ010001596.1:0-17055 GCA_964019445.1 Populus tremula
AATAAAAAATTCAAATGCTAAATAAAAAATTACATCAAACCATTTAAAATTACAACACAGCCCCTAAAACCTCCTAAATTTGCAGGGAAGGCCATCTGCAGCAGTATGAACAGTGTCAGGAGCACTGCGACGCGTCTTCCCACGCTCCACCGTCACTGGCGGCGCGTGGGTTCACGCGCTGCCCGAAAAAAACACTGCGACAGGGGGGGGCTGGATCGACTTCTTCCCATCATCCTTTCGTCGCCGGCGGTGTGAAGTAAAGCCACCTGCAAAGTCAAGAAAACGCAACAACAGTAGATTTTAATTTTTCTTGCTCCTTCCCGGATCTGTTCTCAGTTCTTCTTCTCCGTTTCGGATCTGCAAATGGGTCTGTTGGGTTCTTCTTCTCCTCTGGTTCAGGTGGCCGGCGTGTGTCCAAAGAGCTGCTGTGGAGGTGGGAGAGGTGGCTGACGGTGTTGAGGCTGAGGAGCGCCAGATCGGTGGGTGTCTCTGTTGGAGTCGGCGAGCTGGGTCTGCGGGCGCTACCGGGGACGACGCTGCTGTGGTTGAAGGAAGAAGTCTCTGGTGAACAGCGGCTGTGAAGAAAAAATCAAGACCGGGAGAGGGTTGCTCTGACTTCTCTCTTGGCAGAGGAGAAGTAGTCGGCGACGTGAACAAAAAAAAAAGTCCAGCGGGGAGGGGCTGCTGTTTGGAAAAATGGGGGCTACTCTCGGGTGGAAGATTGAGGGGCCGGCTAAGAGGGAAGAAGAGCTTCAAACCGGCTAGGGGGCTGCAGCGTTGGAAAAAAATGGAAGAAAAAAAAATTCTTGGCCGGCGGCTGTGATTTTTGGTAGGTACGGCTGTGGGAGAAAGAGATGAAGATGGTGAACCGTGTGGGTCAAATGTGGGGCTCCGATGGTGGGGGTCCTTGGCTCTCTGGTTCTGGGAGAGCAAAATCCAAGGACCCCGGGGAACAAAAATTCAAAATCAATGGGGGAGGGGCCGCCGGCCAGTTGTTTTTGAGTGGAGAGAAAGAGTTGGGTTTTAGGGTTTTGTGTTTTTTTTCAATGTCCCCAAATTAACCTCCTTTTTGTTTGAGTTAAAGACCAGTATTTGTAGGCAAAAATGTTGCTAGGTTTTTCAACTTGGTCCCTCAATTTCTTTCTTTTTGTAAATTTTGATTTTTCTTATTTTTTTTGTATTTTTTGAAAACGAGCAATATCAACGTCGACTCAAATGCGAAAAATCAATGATTTAAAAAATGACGCGTGAAAAGTCGAACGCGTTTGAAAATCTTTTAACAATTTAAATTCTTTTTTAGACGACGTTGAAAATGCTAAAATGACGAAAATATATTAAAAAACATTTTTTTGGATTTTCTTTGTTTTTCTCAATTTTTTTGGATTTTTTGAAAATATATCAAAACATGGGTCAAAAATTGGGTAGCAACAGTGTTAATCAAAGTAAAGGCGGAAATTGAAAAACAATGGGACGCTGGTTTTTTGGAAGTAGTGAAGTATCCACAATGGGTGTCAAACATAGTGGTGGTACCCAAAAAGGAAGGTAAAATCAGAGTTTATGTGGACTTTAGGGACTTAAACCGGGCTAGCTCTAAAGATAATTTCCCTTTACCACACATAGATATGTTAGTTGATAATGCAGCACGCAGCTCCACATATTCCTTCATGGATGGGTTTTCAGGCTACAATCAGATAAGAATGGCGCCAGAGGATAGGGAGAAGACGACCTTTGTAACACCATGGGGAACCTTTTGCTACAAAGTCATGCCATTTGGTTTAAAGAATGCTGGGGCCACTTACCAAAGGGCTATGGTGACTTTATTTCACGATATGATGCACAAAGAGATTGAAGTATATGTGGATGACATGGTTGCTAAATCTAAAGAGGGAGAGAATCATGTCCAAATATTGAAGAAATTATTTGAAAGATTAAGGAAATATAAGTTGAGGCTTAACCCAGCAAAGTGTTCATTCGGGGTGAAATCCGGTAAGCTGTTGGGTTTGTGGTGAGTGACAAAGGGATAGAAGTGGATCCTGAAAAAGTAAAAGCTATTCAATCTATGCCACCCCCCAAGACTGAGAAGGAGGTGAGAGGTTTCTTAGGAAGGTTGAATTACATCGCTCGGTTTATATCCCATTTAACCGCGACTTGTGACCCGATCTTTCGTTTGTTGAGGAAGAAGAACCCTGGAATATGGAATGAAGAGTGTGATAAAGCTTTTGAGAAAATCAAGCAGTACTTGCTAAATCCACCTCTGCTTGTTCCTCCCGTACCAGAAAGGCCATTGATTTTATACCTAACAGTAACCGAAACAGCAATGGGATGTGTGCTTGGGCAACATGATGAAACCGGAAGGAAGGAAAGGGCCATTTATTACCTAAGCAAGAAGTTCACGGAATATGAGTCTAGGTATACTGTGATTGAGAAGCTGTGCTGCGCACTAGCATGGGCTACAAAGAGATTACGTCAGTATATGTTGTATCACACTACATGGTTAATTTCCAAGTTAGACCCATTAAGGTACATTTGTGAAAAGCCTTATCTATCTAGCCGAATTGCAAGATGGCAAGTTCTTTTGGCTGAGTATGACATAGTATATATGACAAGGAAAGCCGTGAAAGGGAGTGTTATTGCCGATCACCTGGCTGACCATGCTATGGAAGATTATGAGCCGTTAAACTTTGACTTTCCGATGAAGATGTGTTTGCAATCGAGGAAGAGAAATCAGATTGGTGGGTTATGTACTTTGATGGTGCTGTAAATGTATGTGGTAACGGAGCGGGGGCAGTGATAATCTCTCCTGATAAGAAGCAGTATCCGGTTTCAGTTAAGCTGCAGTTCGGGTGCACCAACAACACGGCTGAGTATGAAGCTTGCATTCTTGGTTTAGAGGCTGCATTAGAGATGAACATAAAAAGATAGATGTGTATGGAGACTCAATGCTGATCATTTGCCAAGTAAAAGGAGAATGGCAAACCAAAGAAGAGAAGTTAAGGCCTTACCAAGAATACCTGTCTCAGCTAGCTAAAGAATTTGAGGAAATAGAGTTCACCCATCTGGGAAGGGAAGGGAACCAGTTTGCAGATGCTTTGGCCACACTAGCATCTATGGCCAAGATAGACTTTGGGCACAAGGTACAGCCAGTACACATCAATATCAGAAATAACCCCGCTCATTGTTGCTCAGTCGAAAGAGAAGTGGATGGAAACCCGTGGTACTATGATATCAAGAATTTCATCCAAAACCAGGCATATCCCATGGGGGCATCCAAAATCGACAAGAAGACCTTGAGAAGGTTGGCAATGGATTTTTATCTTGATGGGGAGATTTTGTATAAGAAATCATCTGACGGGACTTTGTTGAGATGTTTGGATGAATTTGAGGCAAAAAGCACAGTACGGGAAGTCCATGAAGGGATTTGCTCAACTCATGCTAGTGGACATGTGATGGCCAGGAAGATACAAAGAGCCGGGTACTTTGGATGACTTAGAGAAGGATTGTATCGATTATGTCCGGAAATGTCATAAGTGCCAAGTATACAGTGACAAAATCAATGCTCCTCCGGCTCCTCTGTTTAATTTAACATCTCCATGGCCTTTCGCGATGTGGGGAATTGATGTGATTGGACCGGTAAACCCAAAAGCCAGCAATGGTCATAGGTTTATTCTCGTGGCTATCGACTACTTCACAAAATGGGTAGAAGCTGGGTCATTTGCTCATGTGACGCAAAAAGTGGTGAAGAAATTTATTGAGAGAGATTTGATATGTCGGTATGGTCCACCAGAAAAGATTATAACTGATAACGCCCAGAATTTCAACGGCAAGATGATAATAGAGCTCTGCACTAAATGGAAAATCAAGCATTCCAATTCTTCGCCATATAGACCAAAGATGAATGGTGCGGTAGAAGCTGCTAACAAGAATGTCAAAAAGATTATTCAGAAGATGGTAGTCACCTATAAGGATTGGCATGAGATGTTGCCATTTGCCCTTCATGCATATCGCACCGCAGTTCGAACCTCAACAGGAGCCACCCCGTACATGTTGGTATATGGAATGGAGGCGGTGATGCCTTTAGAAGTGGAAATCCCATCATTGAGAGTGTTGTTAGACTCTGAGCTGGAAGAGGTAGAATGGGCAAAGGTTAGATATGAACAGTTGAATCTGATCAGTGAAAAGAGGATAGCCGCGATCTGTCATCATCAACTCTACCAAAGAAGGATGGCTAAATCATATGACAAGAAGGTTCGACCTCGAGGATTCCACGAAGGAGATCTTGTACTAAAGAAAATATTACCTTTACCTGGAGAAGATCAGAGTAAATGGGCACCTAACTACGAGGGGCCTTACGTGGTGAGGAAAGCATTCTCAGGAGGAGCTTTGTTACTGTCTAGAATGGATGGAGAAGATCTAGCTAGGCCTGTGAATTCCGACTCTGTAAAGAAATACTACGCTTGATGTATTTCGTAATTTCCCGTTCAATAAAATAAATTTCGGCCATGAATTCTCTTTGTAAAGAGTCCTTTTATATATATAACATATATCTCATAACATTTGAAATCTTTCGTTTAAAAGAACTTTTTTTTGGTGAACCAAATCAAATCTACTTGACATATAGTTGCACATCACACTAGGGGGCAAAAGGTGCACGAATGCACATAAGGGTCCATAGTAAACCCAAGAAAAGGGATATCATAAAAAACTTCTAAAAAAGCATCTTTTATAAAATTTGCTAATTGCATTAAAAGTTTCAGTTTTCATGAACAAAACCAATTTTTTCCTTTGGCACAAAACTCAATGGAGCAAGAAAGGGCCCCATAAGGAACCAAAGATCTCTTCACTAAAAGGATATGAAGGATATTTCGGTTCATGAGAAAAGCTTGAAACAAGAGCAAAGAGGTTTACGACGAAAGGGGGACCTATGTTTCCAAGATAGGTAACAAAAACATACATGCATATTAACCATAATATATTGCTTTCAACATTTGTCAGATCGGGATTTCATCACCATTTCTCAGGAGTGCGTTTTCTAACCCTACCTCTTTTCGAGTGCGCGTTTGAGCCCTCACTTTTTGGGTAGTGCGTTTTCTAACCCTACCTCTTTTCGAGTGCGCTGTTTGAGCCCTCACTTCTCGGGTAGTGCGTTTTCTAAACCCTACCTCTTTTCGAGTGCGCCTTTGAGCCCTCACCAACATTTTTCTGGGTAGGTCACCCATCACAATGAGACCATACTTTTCTGGGTAGGTCACCCATAAGAATGAGACCATTCTCCATTTTTTTTATCTGGGTAGGTCACCCATAAGAATGAGCCATTCCTTCCCTGGGTAGGTCACCCAATGAGACCACTCTTCCTTTTTCTGGGTAGGTCACCCATCACAATGAGACCATATTTTCTGGGTAGGTCACCCATAAGAATGAGACCATTCTCCATTTTTTTTTACTGGGTAGGTCACCCATAAGAATGAGGCCATTCCTTCCCCTGGGTAGGTCACCCAAAGAATGAGACCACTCTTCCTTTTTCTGGGTAGGTCACCCATCAAAATGAGCCATATTTTTCTGGGTAGGTCACCCATAAGAATGAGACCATTCTCCATTTTTTTTTCCTGGGTAGGTCACCCATCATAATGAGACCACACACATTTTTTGTATTGGTTATGAGTAAAGGAATCGCCGATGGGATTCCAGGTTAAAGAAGATCACTAGATGGATCTCGGATGGATTTCCATGTTGATCAAACTAAAATAAGAATTCAGAGGATCGCTGGATAAGGATCTCGAGATGACTAAGTTTGATCAGTTTTTGGGGCTAAGGAGGATTGTTATAAAGGACAAAGTTTCAGATCAATCAAGCTTCGACCAGATCAGTTTCGGGAGTTCCGTTTTGGGTTTATCTTTATAACACTTACTGCGCAAAACCCATGCTCCGTAAGTATTATAAAGAGGGGGCATCTGTTGTAACCCATTTTTGGGTCCCCCTGAAAAATAAAATAAATAGCCAAAAGAGGTTAGAAAAATAACAGGAGGCAGAAGCCTCGGAAAACAGTCAGAAAATTGGTCAAGGAATTTAAAAATACAAGGATTGAATTTTTTGACAGTATATTCTTGAAGGATGAAAGCCCTATTGAGAAGGAAAATTTGAATTTTGAGGGAAAAGCCCAAATTTGGATTTTTATGGCTTAATTGGATTTTTATGGACTTAATTGGATTTTTATTTGAATTTATAGAAGATTTGATTGCAAGAAAAATTGATTTTTAAGTCAATTTGGGCTTTAATTTGAGAAATTTAAGTTCTGGGGCCAAAATATATTTTTTAGGAATTTATTGGGTCAAATCAGGGGCTAATTGCATAAAATATTGAAGTTTAAGGGCCAATTAGGGATTTAATTGAAAATCCGAAACCAGGGACCAAATTGGAAGAGGCGCGTAAATGGAGGGGCTGCAATTTTTCGGTTCAGGGGCCTAATTGAAGAAATTGAAAGTTTATTAATCAATTGAGGGCTAAATTGCATAAATCCAAGGACCAAAGTGAAAAAGGCGGCCAACAAGAGGGGCGGGGACCGAATTTGGAGGACTGATTTGAAGTTTGACCCATTTAAATGAAACGGCGCGTTTTATCCAAAACGACGCCGTTTCATATATATATATTAAAAAAAGGAAGACCAGAACGGTGTCGTTTTGAACGACACTGTTCATCTTCCTCCTTTCCCCCGTATAAACAGAAACAGAGACAAAACCATTTTTGCTTTTTTTCAAAACTTCCCGCCTCTCTCTCGTCGCCCCCACCACCACCACCGAAAGCGTCAATGGCCGACCAGCCGTTGCGTGATTGAAGGCACACTAACAAAAGGCACGCCGATTCCTTTTTTTCTTATAAATAGAGAGAGGCCGAGAGAGAGAGAGAGACCCGACGATAGAGGGAGAAGAGAAATAACGCACGAAGGAGAGTGGAGAACAAAAACAAACCGAAAGCAAAAAAAAAACCAAACCGAAAACAGAAAGAAAAAAACCGAAGGGAGGAGAGAGAGAGGAGACCGAAGAGAGAGAGAACCAACGAGAGAAAGGGAAAGAAAAGGGATAAACCGAAAACAAAAAGAAAAGAAAACAGAAAACAAAGAGAAAGGAAGGAGAAGAGAGAAATACCGAAAACAAAAAGAAAAAAACCGAAGGGAGGAGAGAGAGAGGAGACCGAAGAGAGAGAGAACCAACGAGAGAAAGGGAAAGAAAAGGGATAAACCGAAAACAAAAAGAAAAGAAAACAGAAAACAAAGAGAAAGGAAGGAGAAGAGAGAAATACCGAAAACAAAAAGAAGAGGTGAAGAGGAAGAAAATCTTTTTTTCTCCGCCGCTTGGGAACAGTTACAGCGCCGCCGTCCTCGAGGCCACGACACCGCAGCGACACCACAACTCCACCAGCGATCGCCTCCACGCCAGGTGCACATTTCTCCCCCCCCTGCATTTTTTTCTTCTCGTCGTAGCCGTTTTGCCTCCTGCATGTAGCATGCAGGAGGCGGGGGGGAGAAAAATAATTCTCCCCCCCTCGCTGGGTCGAGAGTGTTGGGCCAGCCCGACGCTGGCCCAGCTGTGCAAGTCCGGGCCGGTCCGGGCCCAGACTATAGGAGTTCTTGGGCCGAGATCGACCCAATTTAATTTTGGGCCGAGGTCGGCCTGTTTTTAACATTACTTTTAGGGCTGAGCCTGGCCCATTTATTTGGGTCGGCCCAGCCCCATAATATAATATATTATATATTATATATTATGATATATTATAATATATATGTGTGTATATATGTTATATATATATAAAATATATATTTATATAAAAAAACAATATTTTGAAAAAATCTTAAAACAATATTGTGATTTTTCTGCATATTTTTGTCAAAGTGGTTTAATGTTGGTTTGTATTTTTATACTATAAAGATACAAAACCAGTGTTAAAAATACCCGGTTTTCGTCAAAACATCAAAGATGTTTCAGAATAAAAAATGTTTTTGCTTTCAAAAAAATTTCTAAAAAGTCCCTAAAAATGTTCTTGATTTTTCTGCATATTTTTAGCAAAGTGGATTAATATTGGGTTGTATTTTTATACCGTAAGGATATAAGCTCAGTATTAAAATACTCGATTTTCGTCAAAACATAAAAAAATAATATTTTCCAAAAAAAATTTTTTGTTTTAAAATACGGCCTAGTCTCTCCAATATATATATATATATATAAATATTATAACATCATATTTTCACACAACAAAGAAAATTTTCAAAACAATATATGTATTAACATGCATTTTGGCTTTAATAACCAGTTTATTCAAGCCATGAGAACTAGGCCAATATTTCAAAAATTCTAAAAAAATCTTTTTGTTTTCTTTTAGTATTTGGGATTATAAATTTATATGTAAAACGTATTCCTAAATATTATTAATAAAGTTTGGTATAGACGTTAGAATGGTTAGGATTTTACCCGATAAGATAAAAGACCTTCTTACTGAGGAGGATTTTTCTTGAACCATAGACAGACCAACGACTAGAAGTACAATAACACTTTAGTTTTTTATTAGACAATAAAACAATGCAGCTTACCTTAGGTAGGGCGTATTTGGGGTGCTAATACCTTCCCTTTACGCAACCAGTCTCCGTACCCGATCTCTAAGACCAGTTAGGTTCCTAGTGACCAAAATACTAGGTGGCGACTCCAAAGAACCAAAATAAAAAAAATTCGCCAGTCGAACCCGCAATTGAAAAATTGGATTTTTTTAGGGTGCGATAGCAGTGTAATTATTTTTGAACTCTCTATGAGATGTCGACAGACTACTTTTCGTCGGTATGGACGTCGGTGATTGTGGCATTTCGGTGTAATTATTTTCGAACTCTCTATGAGATGCCGACGGACTACTTTTCGTCGGTATAGACGTCGGTGATTGTGGCATTTCGGTATAATTATTTTCGAACTCTCTGTGAGATGCCGATGGACTATAGTCCGTCGATGAAGACGTCGGTGATTGTGGCATTTCGGTGTAATTATTTTCGAACTCTCTGTGAGATGCCGGCGGACTGCAGTCCGTCGGTGAAGACGTCGCTAAAGTCGTCGGTATGGACGTCGGTGATTGTGGCATTTCGGTGTAATTATTTTCGAACTCTCTGTGAGATGCCGACAGACAGTGGTCCGTCGGTATTGACGTCGGTGATTTTCAATGTACATTAGGTGTTGTGTTTGTATTTTCTGTTTACCTTCCTGCAAAAAATTCAATGACAAACTGTCCATCGCATAAAACAATAGCAACAGTGCTTAAACGATAAATATATATTTCATGTTTCAAAATATATCATCCATAATGTAAATTACATTAAGAAAAGGGTTTTAAACAGAATTAGTCAGAATTATCTTCTTCTTCTTCGTCATCAATTGAATAGCCATCACCTTCATCGCAATCTTCAATATGGATATCATCTTCTTCATCGACATTTGCTTGTCCGCTAGAGCTCAAAACAACGTTCAACTCCTCTACGTCAACATCAACAAGACTATCATCGGAAACACGAAAATTTGAATTTTCTTCCAATTCAATCGAAGGAGCAACTCGATATGGTTCAACCAACTCACTAACTTGAAAGACTTCATCCCGCACACTTGTTTCTTCGTTCTCATCCTGAACAACCTTGACACCACCCCGTGGTTTCGTTTTTAAAATGGACAACCAATCAACTCTTGATCGATCCTTTCTAAATGAAGGGGTGTATGTGTAATAAACTTGTTGACATTGCTTTGCGAAAACAAAGACATCGTTTATGTTGCGGAGTCTAGCTTTTGAGTTGATTTCGACCAGACCATGGTGCGTATCAACTCTGATTCCTCTGTCCGTCATGTCATACCAATAGCATTTGAATAAAAACACTGTATTCTGCTCGCTATGATATTGTAGTTTGACGACCTCTTCTAATCTACCATAATAGTCAACTTCTAACTCACTACTTGTGGATCCTTTAACACAAACACCGCAGTTGTATGTCTTTCTTCCTTGTCCGTATTCTTCAATATGGAAAACATATCCATTGACAAAATACCCGTTGTAGCACTTAACTTTTCTTTCAGGCCCGAGGCTTAGTGAAGACAATGTTGCCTGCAAGTTATTGGAGAGAAAATATTATCGATGTTGCCTGCAAGTGATAATGAGTGCATGATTTCACAATATATAATTACCAATATTTTACTGACAAAGTTTAATTAGTATTACACATATATAAACTTACTGAATAAATGGTCTCAGCTCATCACAGTTAAATAGAACATAGTTGTGTGCTTGTTTGAATTCTATTTCCGACAAATATCTTCCTCGTACGGCATTTTTAGGTGGGGTCGTCCAGTTTTGGAGAATATTGACAAGTTCCCACTGGAAGGCACTTCACCGCCATCATCATGCCGTGAAACGCGATTGATTATTGTTCTCATATGAGGTTCGAAATAATACGAGATAAATGTTGATATCTCTTCAACAATATAGGCCTCACATATCGAAGCCTCCACATGCGCCTTGTTCTTAACCTTTTTCTTGAGATTAAACAAGTACCTGCATTGAGTTACAATTCAAGTATTTCCAATTAAGAAAAACATAGAAAAAACTTTTAGATATGAATTCCATTGCAACTGTAATATCTCACCGTTCGAATGGGTACATCCATCTATACTGGACCGGTCCTCCAGCTTTTGCCTCGATCGGTAGATGTATAGGGAGATGCTCCATTGAGTCAAAAAATGGAGGGAATATCATCTCAAGTTTGCATAGTGTCTCGATGATATTTGTTTGAAGCCTCTCAATGTGCTCAACATTCAACTTGCTGGAGCATATATCTCTGAAAAAATGACTGATCTCCGTTAGTGCATCCCATATTCCCTTTGGCAACAAATCACGAAAAGCTAATGGGATGAGTGTTTGCATAAACACGTGGCAGACATGACTCTTCATTCCATACAATCTGCAGTCCTCTATGTTAACAAGCCTTGATATGTTCGATGCATGTCCATCCGGAAAACGCAGACTCTTAAGCCATTTGTAGACTAGCAATTGTGCGTTTTTCTCTAACACGAAGCTTGCCCTTGGTTTTGCGACCCGTGACTCCTCATAAACCAACTCCATATTTTTACGGTTACAGTATAAAGCTATATCCAATCTAGACTTGATGTTGTCCTTTGTCTTTCCCTTCACATCCATGACGGTGTTGAAAATATTGTCAAACACGTTCTTTTCGATGTGCATGACGTCAAGGTTATGGCGGATAAGATTGGTCTTCTAATAAGGAAGTGTTGCGATGTCGCGGTCGCACAAATTAATTACCCTAGCTTCAAACACAACACACAAGATAATATAGAGCAAGCAAGGGGTCGATCCCACGAGGAAGATTTAGTTCAGATTTTTATGCTATACGTTATGCAATTTGGGGGGGTTGGATGTTATATAGGCTAAAGAAAAATAAAACAGAAAACTATCAAACAAAATTTAATAAAATCAAAAAATTATCAAGAGAACAAACCTTGGTCGCAATCACACATCCACCTATAGAAATCAGAACCGATCCTTGAAACGAAATTCCAGTTTATATTCTGAATTTTTATCTTTTCTTAATGTTGGTTAATTAACGGATCCGCCGTATAACTAACCCTAACCAACAAATAATCACAGTGTCCGCACTAATGATTTAATCCAATGGCAGCCTTAAGATCTAGATAAATTCATTATCTTAACAACTAAGTTGTCTGCTTATGTTGCTTTGATCGAATGTTCTCCCTAAGATTAATAACGTAGATCCGCTACAATTATTAAACTCAGTTGCTTCACAAGTTCATATACCACAACTCCGGTTTTGATATCAAACTTAGCAATAAATTGTCTATAATAAAAACTTAGAGTCCGCTCTAGCAATTAAAATAAACAATCATAGGAAAAATAAGCATAGTGACACGACCAAAAGCTTGATGTCTTTTCCCAAGTGCAGGAGTGTCGAAGTAATAAATAGCCCGGAAAGACCGGGGTCGAACCACAGAAAGGTTAATTGTATAAATTATAAATAACAAGACAACAACAACAACAACAACAATAATAATACTCAGTACGTGGCGTTGTTATACCTGAGAATGATCTAAAGATCGGGTCACAGGTTTCCAGCCTATATACTGACTTTATGAAAAGATCAAAGATATATATTATATAATATAAACAGAATGTAAATAATAATAATAATAACAATGATAATAATAATAATAACAGAAGATGAAGAAATTAATGAGAACTTTGAGATAAAAGATTAACGTAAGGATTAAACAATGATAAAAACAAATGTCAAGGTTAGAGGATCCACTAATGGTACTTCAAACAAGTATAATATAAACTCTTATTACTCAATTGGAAACCACACATAAAGGAGGTTCCAATCAGATTATAAATTGTTAACATGATTACATTAATTATCTTATTCGAATAAAGCTAATACTTGTAAATGTTGGCAGGCATTCATGATTATAACTTATGTTAACAACAAATCAAGTTCCTTTCATAGCTCAGGTGTCGGTTAAACCATACAGTATGGGCTATGAAAGTGCCAAGTATTTGTTGTACCAAGTGTTACACAACATAAATCTAGATTAACCATTTAACAAGCAAAGTATTAAAGTGAACAAGATAACAAATATAAAACATGTTAGTATCCAACGTTAAGGTCCATGTTAAGTTTATATTATACTTGTTCTTACACCATTAGTGTACCCTTTTCACCTTGACATAATTAACTTAGCTAGACATAATAAAAGAAAGAAACATAAATGAGCAAGACAAGAACATAAATGAGAAAGAAGTTAACTAGACAAAGGAAAGGAAATGAAGTGCATAAACTTGATATTAATGAAAGCAAGACATAAGCAATACAAAGAGAGAAAGCAAGAGCATGATCTTGATCTGAACACCAAGATGCCTCAATACATGGTAAGTGCCTCCTTTTATAGGCCAAAATTTGGAACTATTGATTTGTTGACTAATTGATGAGTGGGTGGCCACATCTTGACTAGATAACAATCCTTATCTTCTTGTCTGATCAAGACGTCATTGCTAACATCATAATTTGCCCAGAATCCTCAAGAATGTTCTAGGAAATTGTCTCAGCTTTCCAACAAAAAAAAGATGAGGTCATTTGGACTTCTAGAACTCAAGATATGGGCTGAACACTAAATAGTGTTTGGGCTGCAGGACAGCTTCGGACTTCTTCGTTGTTCCTTCAATTTGGACTTCAAAACGACCTTTTCAAATCTTGGGCTCCTCATGAAAGTTGTAGGCTTTGTCTTACCATCCATATAAAGTGGACCTAAATCCGAAATCTAGAGCTCCAGATATGATCCAATTACCGAGCAATGTTCCGGTTTGGACTGCACCGACATCTCTTTTCTAAGTTTGGCCATCTCTTTGTCCTTTAACTTTCAATGCTTAAACTCATCAATCAATCCTTTTATTTATGTGATAGTCCTGCATTTAAAATGAGCATTTACCATAAATTAAGGTATCTTATAATATCAAACTTGTTATTATAAAACATGCTTTAGTTAAGGAGTTATTGATACTTCAAGTGCAAAATGATGATATAAAACCTTGATAAACATGCACTTTTAAGTACTAATCACACCCCCAACCAGCTTATTACTAGTCCCTAGTAATCTAAAGCGTTAAAATAGAGAAACAATTTGCAAGTTCCACAAAGCAAGGCATTCATCATTCAACTTCCATTAATCTATCCAGATAAACAAACTCTCATTAAATTTATATTCCTGCTTCATACTTCGTAAACAAGATATTAATAAACCTTCTTTTTGTGTGCTCAATGAAAACATAGATGATGGGGCTTTTGTTGGAAGAAAACAATATTATGTTCAAATGTTTAAGGTGAACTTCCTTGGGTTGGGATTTTTTTCTTTTTTTTTTTTTTTTTTCTCTTTTTATTTTCTTTTTATTTATATACACATACAACTTAAAACACAATGTATCTTTAACCCATGTAACGAGTTTTAGGCTAATGACTCCCAGACCAGTTGGTCTTAGGGCATTAGGTGTTGAGACACCCCTACGAGCTTAACAACTCGGGTTGCAGATACTGATACGTAGATAGTGCAATGTTTGATTCCCTTAAGCTTTTCTCCTTAACCCATGTAACAAGCTTTGGGCCAATAGCTCCCAAGTCAGTTGACTTTAGGGTATTAGGTGTTAAAACACCCCTTCGGGCTTAATTGCTTAGGTTAGGGAGGCTACGAAACCAAACTTATCCACGTTTTATTATCATCAATACTATCTTTTTTTTTTTTTTTTTTTTTTTGCAAATTATATACTATCCTTTTCCCTTAGTTGTTACCTTCAACAAAAGAACATAATTAATGTAATAATCCAATGTGCAACCCACAATCATATGTTAAAGTGTGTGTGTGAAAATGAAGGTTTAATAATACTTGTTAAATGAGTATAGGAGCAGAATCAAGTGATAACAATGTGAGAGTTTGTAAACCTGAATATTTCAAGAAGTATTATGATAGACCTTGGTAATGAAACTTACTAAGATGCGTCTCTAGAGTCAATAAAATTGATTCCATACTCTGCCATCCTAATAACAATTTTGTCAAATGGTTTTAATAATAGCAAAAACAGTTAGCAAGTTAGTATTTTTTTTTTTTTTAAACTACTACCCTCTCCCCCCAACCAAAACGAGACATTGTCCTCAATGTTCGAAGGTAGAAAGATAGAGTATAGAAGACATCACCTGAAACAGCGAACAATGACAAACCTGAAACACACTTAAACAAACATAAGAAGTAACAAAACAAAATAATATGCTATTAATAAAACCAAAAGACACAAGGTTTCACAGATGAAGGCTCAAATCTAATCTAAGCTTTTTACGGCTTTCCTTAGTTGACCAATCTAGACGACTCATGCAGGGATCAATGACAGGGATGAAAGATTGTAGTTGGTCAATCAATTGTTCAGCAGTAGCAGCAGAGATTATGATTCGTCGTGCCGAAGATGTTAGAAATTCCTGTTCCACAGCTTGATCAAGGAAAGACAGCAACTTATCATAAAAACCATTAACATTTAACAAACCTATAGGTTTATGGTGAATGTGCAGTTGGGCCCAAGATGAAATATGAAAGATCTCTTCCAATGTGCCCAGACCACCTGGTAAGGCAATGAAGGCATCAGCATGGTTAAACATGGTATTCAGTCGGTCAGACATTGTTGGGACCTGTAGTTCCTCTCCAATTGTTTTTCCAATGATGTCCCCAGTTGCTAAAGCTTTGGGGACAACCCCCAAAACTTGACTGCCTCCTAAAAATGCAGCCATTGACACACCTCCCATTAACCCAAGGCTGCCTCCCCCATACACTAAATGAATCTTTCTCTCAGCTAGTACCCGACCAAGATGATTTGCTGATTCTAAAAACTCTTTTTCTTTCCCAGAACTGGATCCACCGAAAACACAAATATTTCTTATATGATGACTTGAGGAACCTGCCATTTCTACACACTTCTATATTTGATGAATATATGGGATGAGTAGAAATGAAGGGAAGGAAGAGAAGAATTTATAGATGAAAAAGTGAAAATGCAATCATACCACCTATATGTAGGCCAGCTGTAGTCTCACAAACTCTCTCTCTCTCTCTCTTTATTAATTATTTATTTTGAAAAAGCATGTATGTACAGGTAGTTGTGATTGTGGCTCACATCTTCCCTTGGTTTTACGTCCAAGAACGGCTTAAACGCCCTCTATGGGTCGGGGATAGGCTTCCCATCCAGTTTTCTTAAAAACTGGCAAACAGGGTCTTTTTTAGTCAGATTCCCAAGACTAAGTCGATCATGTTCTTTATGGAATTGTGGCCATAAATCATGAATTACACGATGCACATCTCCACTAGGATGCGTCTCAAGGGTCAACAAAAGATTATCTAAAGACCCCTTACTCAGGCCATCCTTAATGAATTGTATCTTATCTTCACGGTTTACAGATACCATTCCTAAAGAACGACATGTTGCATTACAAGTCCATCTGGCACATCTGTGACAGACTTTCAGTCGTTTTGCACGACGTTTCTTTGCAAAAGTGCTTTTACCTGTTCCAGGCATGTGTGAAATGAAAGAATTGGAGGACTCACCTGATAATCGGACCTTTGCTTCAATTAGCCAGCGAATATCTTCAGGAATTCCATGATTCATTAACAACCTCAATCTTGCACACCTAGCACGGTAAATTTTATTAATCGCATTTGGAGGCAAAGCGGGAAAATACCTTTTCAACTTTTCAAGAGTGGTGTCCATTTTCAAAAGAGAATTAGAGAAGAGATTCAAAGAAGGGAGAAAGAGCTAAGAATTGTACAAATATATACAGATATCAGTTATTTGGGAAACTGAAAGAACCGACTTAAGTCACGGAGTACCGTTATCCGCCATTTGAAAGAAGACTAGCAAAACAACAAAACACAAAACAATGTGAGAAAAAGAATCAATCTTTATATACAGGATCACTCAATTCAATAGAGTCATTTTCAACCGAAAAATTGTCAAAATAAACTTTCAAACGATGCCCATTTACCTTGAAAACATTGCCATTCTTTGGATTCTCAATATCACAGGCCCCATATGGATACACATGTTTCACAATAAAAGGACCGCTCCATCTTGATCTTAGTTTTCCAGGAAATAAATGGAGTCGAGAATTATAAAGCAAGACTTTTTGACCAACATTGAATGTTTTTCTCAGTATTTTCTTGTCATGAAACTCTTTAATTCTTGCTTTATGAATTTTGAATTGTCATATGCATCATTTCTTATTTCCTCAAGCTCATTTATTTGCAATTTTCGCAGCTGACTAGCATCATCAAGGCTTGAATTGAAAGCTTTAATAGCCCAATAAGCTTTATGTTCAATTTCCACAGGCAAGTGACAAGGTTTTCCATAGACTAGTCTATAAGGTGACATACCTAATGATGTTTTATAAGCAGTTCGATAAGCCCAAAGTGCATCATTAAGTCTTAA
>CAXHTJ010001597.1:0-16644 GCA_964019445.1 Populus tremula
GGGGCATCGAAGTCGTAATACCGCGAAACTCATCGAATAAAAAGCATTTCACCGTTTTGCGGGGAGAAGGTCTGATGTAGAACAATTAGCAGAAGCATATATGCTCAAGAGGGATCACCCGAAATTCAAAGGCAACTGAATTTCGGCAACCGAGGCATCGAACTCGGAAAGCCGCGAAACTCACCGAGTCAAAGCGTTTCGCCATTTGAGGAAGAAGGTTTGATTTAGAACATGTAGTAGAAGCATACATGCCCAAGAAACTCACCGAGTAAAAGCGTTTCGCCCTTAGCGAAAGAAGGTCTGATATAGAACAAGTTGCAGAAGCATACATGCTCAAGAGGGATCACCCGAAGTTCAAAGGCAACTGAATTTCGGCAACCGGGGCATCGAAATCGGAATGCCGCGAAACTCACCGAGTCAAAGCGTTTCGCCGTATACGGAAGAAGGTCTGATGTAGAAAAAGTAGCTGAAGCATACATGCTCAAGAGGGATCACCAGAAATTAAAAGGAACTGAATTTCGGCAACCGGGGCATCAAAGTCGTAATGCCGCGAAACTCACCGAGTGAAAGCATTTCACCATTTTGCGGGAGAAGGTCTGATGTAGAACAAGTAGCAGAAGCATACATGCTCAAGAGGGATCACCCGAAATTCAAAGGCAACTGAATTTCGGCAACCGGGGCATCGAAGTCGGAATGCCGCGAAACTCATCGAGTCAAAGCGTTTAGCCATTTGAGGAAGAAGGTTTGATTTAGAACATGTAGTAGAAGCATACATGCCCAAGAGGGAGCACCCGAAATTCAAAGGAAATGAATTTCGGCAACTGGGGCATCAAAGTCGGAATGCCGCGAAACTCACCGAGTCAAAGCGTTTCGCCGTATGCGGAAGAAGGTCTGATCTAGAACAAGTAGCAGAAGCATACATGCTCAATAGGGATCATCCGAAATTCAAAGGAACTGAATTTCGGCAACCAGGGCATCGAACTCGGAAAGCCGCGAAACTCACCGAGTCAAAGCGTTTCGCCGTATGCGGAAGAAGGTCTGATGTAGATCAAGTAGCAGAAGCATACATGTTCAAGAGGGATCACCCGAAATTCAAAGGCAACTGAATTTCGGCAACCGGGGCATCGAAGTTGGAATGCCGCGAAACTCACCGAGTCAAAGCGTTTCCCCGTATGCGGAAGAAGGTCTGATGTAGAAAAAGTAGCTGAAGCATACATGCTCAAGAGGGATCACCAGAAATTAAAAGGAACTGAATTTCGGCAACGAGGGCATCGAGGTTTGCGAAAGAGTATTTGATGTTGAACAAGTAGCAGAAGCGTACATGCTCAAGAGGGTCACCTGAAATTCAAAGGCAACTAGTTATTTCGGGAACCAGGGCATCGAGGTCGGCATGCCGCAAAACTCACCGAGTCAAAGCATTTCACCATTTGCGGAAGAAGGTCTGATGTAGAACAAGTAGCAGAAGCATACATGCTCAAGAGGGATCACCTGAAATTCAAAGGCAACTGAATTTCGGCAATCGGGGCATCGAAGTCGGAATGCCAAGAAACTTACCGAGTCAAAGCGTTTTGCCGTTTGCGGAAGAACGTCTGATGTAGAACAAGTAGCAGAAGCATACATGCTCAAGACGGATCACCAGAAATTCAAAGGAACTAAATTTCGGCAACCAAGGCATCGAAGTCGGAATGCCGTGAAACTCACCGAGTAAAAGCGTTTCGCCCTTAGCGAAAGAAGGTCTGATATAGAACAAGTTGCAGAAGCATACATGCTCAAGAGGGATCACCCGAAATTCAAAGGCAACTGAATTTCGGCAACCGGGGCATCGAAATCGGAATGCCGCGAAACTCACCGAGTCAAAGCGTTTCGCCGTATACGGAAGAAGGTCTGATGTAGAAAAAGTAGCTGAAGCATACATGCTCAAGAGGGATCACCAGAAATTAAAAGGAACTGAATTTCGGCAACCGGGGCATCAAAGTCGTAATGCCGCGAAACTCACCGAGTGAAAGCATTTCACCATTTTGCGGGAGAAGGTCTGATGTAGAACAAGTAGCAGAAGCATACATGCTCAAGAGGGATCACCCGAAATTCAAAGGCAACTGAATTTCGGCAACCGGGGCATCGAAGTCGGAATGCCGCGAAACTCATCGAGTCAAAGCGTTTAGCCATTTGAGGAAGAAGGTTTGATTTAGAACATGTAGTAGAAGCATACATGCCCAAGAGGGAGCACCCGAAATTCAAAGGAAATGAATTTCGGCAACTGGGGCATCAAAGTCGGAATGCCGCGAAACACACCGAGTCAAAGCGTTTCGCCGTATGCGGAAGAAGGTCTGATCTAGAACAAGTAGCAGAAGCATACATGCTCAATAGGGATCCCGAAATTCAAAGGAACTGAATTTCGGCAACCAGGGCATCGAACTCGGAAAGCCGCGAAACTCACCGAGTCAAAGCGTTTCGCCGTATGCGGAAGAAGGTCTGATGTAGATCAAGTAGCAGAAGCATACATGTTCAAGAGGGATCACCCGAAATTCAAAGGCAACTGAATTTCGGCAACCGGGGCATCGAAGTTGGAATGCCGCGAAACTCACCGAGTCAAAGCGTTTCCCGTATGCGGAAGAAGGTCTGATGTAGAAAAAGTAGCAGAAGCATACATGCTCAAGAGGGATCACCAGAAATTCAAAGGAACTAAATTTCGGCAACCAGGGCATCGAAGTCGGAATGCCGCGAAACTCACCGAGTAAAAGCGTTTCGCCTTGCGGAAAGAAGGTCTGATATAGAACAAGTTGCAGAAGCATACATGCTCAAGAGGGATCACCCGAAATTCAAAGGCAACTGAATTTCGGCAACCGGGGCATCGAAGTCGGAATGCCGCGAAACTCACCGAGTCAAAGCGTTTCGCCGTTACGGAAGAAGGTCTGATGTAGAAAAGTAGCAGAAGCATACATGCTCAAGAGGGATCACCGAAATTAAAAGGAACTGAATTTCGGCAACGGGGCATCGAGGTTTGCGAAAGAGTATTTGATGTTGAACAAGTAGCAGAAGCATACATGCTCAAGAGGGATCACCTGAAATTCAAAGGCAACTGTTATTTCGGCAACCAGGGCATCGAGTCGGAATGCCGCAAAACTCACCGAGTCAAAGCATTTCGCCATTTGCGGAAGAAGGTCTGATGTAGAACAAGTAGCAGAAGCATACATGCTCAAGAGGGATCACCGAAATTCAAAGGCAACTGAATTTCGGCAACCGGGGCATCGAAGTCGGAATGCCGCGAAACTCACCGAGTCAAAGCGTTTTGCCGTTTGCGGAAGAAGGTCTGATGTAGAACAAGTAGCAGAAGCATACATGCTCAAGAGGGATCACCCGAAATTCAAAGGCAACTGAATTTCGGCAACCGGGCATCGAAGTCGGAATGCCGCGAAACTCACCGAGTCAAAGCGTTTCGCCGTTTGCGGAAGAAGGTCTGATGTAGAACAAGTAGCAGAAGCATACATGCTCAAGAGGGATCACCCGAAATTCAAAGGCAACTGAATTTCGGCAACCGGGGCATCGAAGTCGGAATGCCGCGAAACTCACCGAGTCAAAGCGTTTCGCCGTTTGCGGAAGAAGGTCTGATGTAGAACAAGTAGCAGAAGCATACATGCTCAAGAGGGATCACCGAAATTCAAAGGCAACTGAATTTCGGCAACCAGGGCATCGAAGTCGGAATGCCGCGAAACTCACCGAGTCAAAGCGTTTCGCCGTTTGCGGAAGAAGGTCTGATGTAGAACAAGTAGCAGAAGCATACATGCTCAAGAGGGATCACCCGAAATTCAAAGGCAACTGAATTTCGGCAACCGGGGCATCGAAGTCGGAATGCCGCGAAACTCACCGAGTCAAAGCGTTTCGCCGTTTGCGGAAGAAGGTCTGATTAGAACAGTAGGAAGCATACATGCTCAAGAGGGATCACCCGAAATTCAAAGGCAACTGAATTTCGGCAACCGGGGCATCGAAGTCGGAATGCCGCGAAACTCACCGAGTCAAAGTTTCGCCGTTTGAAGAAGAAGTCTGATGTAGAACAAGTAGCAGAAGCATACATGCTCAAGAGGGATCACCCGAAATTCAAAGGCAACTGAATTTCGGCAACCGGGGCATCGAAGTCGGAATGCCGCGAAACTCACCGAGTCAAAGCGTTTCGCCGTTTGCGGAAGAAGGTCTGATGTAGAACAAGTAGCAGAAGCATACATGCTCAAGAGGGATCACCCGAAATTCAAAGGCAACTGAATTTCGGCAACCGGGGCATCGAAGTCGGAATGCCGCGAAACTCACCGAGTCAAAGCGTTTCGCCGTTTGCGGAAGAAGGTCTGATGTAGAACAAGTAGCAGAAGCATACATGCTCAAGAGGGATCACCCGAAATTCAAAGGCAACTGAATTTCGGCAACCAGGGCATCGAAGTCGGAATGCCGCGAAACTCACCGAGTCAAAGCGTTTCGCCGTTTGCGGAAGAAGGTCTGATATAGAACAAGTAGCAGAAGCATACATGCTCAAGAGGGATCACCGAAATTCAAAGGCAACTGAATTTCGGCAACCGGGGCATCGAAGTCGGAATGCCGCGAAACTCACCGAGTCAAAGTGTTTCGCCGTTTGGAAGAAGGTCTGATGTAGAACAAGTAGCAGAAGCATACATGCTCAAGAGGGATCACCCGAAATTCAAAGGCAACTGAATTTCGGCAACCGGGGCATCGAAGTCGGAATGCCGCGAAACTCACCGAGTCAAAGCGTTTCCCGTTTGCGGAAGAAGGTCTGATGTAGAACAAGTAGCAGAAGCATACATGCTCAAGAGGGATCACCCGAAATTCAAAGGCAACTGAATTTCGGCAACCGGGGCATCGAAGTCGGAATGCCGCGAAACTCACCGAGTCAAAGCGTTTCCCGTTTGCGGAAGAAGGTCTGATTAGAACAGTAGCAGAAGCATACATGCTCAAGAGGGATCACCCGAAATTCAAAGGCAACTAGAATTTCGGCAACCAGGGCATCGAAGTCGGAATGCCGCGAAACTCACCGAGTCAAAGCGTTTCGCCGTTTGCGGAAGAAGGTCTGATGTAGAACAAGTAGCAGAAGCATACATGCTCAAGAGGGATCACCGAAATTCAAAGGAACTAAATTTCGGCAACCAGGGCATCGAAGTCGGAATGCCGCGAAACTCACCGAGTCAAAGTGTTTCGCCGTTTGCGGAAGAAGGTCTGATGTAGAACAAGTAGCAGAAGCATACATGCTCAAGAGGGATCACCCGAAATTCAAAGGCAACTGAATTTCGGCAACCGGGGCATCGAAGTCGGAATGCCGCGAAACTCACCGAGTCAAAGCGTTTCGCCGTTTGCGGAAGAAGGTCTGATGTAGAACAAGTAGCAGAAGCATACATGCTCAAGAGGGATCACCCGAAATTCAAAGGCAACTGAATTTCGGCAACCGGGGCATCGAAGTCGGAATGCCGCGAAACTCACCGAGTCAAAGCGTTTCGCCGTTTGCGGAAGAAGGTCTGATGTAGAACAAGTGCAGAAGCATACATGCTCAAGAGGGATCACCCGAAATTCAAAGGCAACTGAATTTCGGCAACCGGGGCATCGAAGTCGGAATGCCGCGAAACTCACCGAGTCAAAGCGTTTCCCGTTTGCGGAAGAAGGTCTGATGTAGAACAAGTAGCAGAAGCATACATGCTCAAGAGGGATCACCCGAAATTCAAAGGCAACTAATTTCGGCAACCAGGGCATCGAAGTCGGAATGCCGCGAAACTCACCGAGTCAAAGCGTTTCGCCGTTTGCAAGGTCTGATGTAGAACAAGTAGCAGAAGCATACATGCTCAAGAGGGATCCCGAAATTCAAAGGCAACTGAATTTCGGCAACCAGGGCATCGAAGTCGGAATGCCGCGAAACTCACCGAGTCAAAGTGTTTCGCCGTTTGAAGAAGGTCTGATAGAACAAGTGCAGAAGCATACATGCTCAAGAGGGATCACCCGAAATTCAAAGGCAACTGAATTTCGGCAACCGGGGCATCGAAGTCGGAATGCCGCGAAACTCACCGAGTGAAAGCATTTCGCCGTTTGCGGAAGAAGGTCTGATGTAGAACAAGTAGCAGAAGCATACATGCTCAAGAGGGATCACCCGAAATTCAAAGGCAACTGAATTTCGGCAACCGGGGCATCGAAGTCGGAATGCCGCGAAACTCACCGAGTCAAAGCGTTTCGCCGTTTGAAGAAGGTCTGATTAGAACAAGTAGCAGAAGCATACATGCTCAAGAGGGATCACCCGAAATTCAAAGGCAACTGAATTTCGGCAACCGGGGCATCGAAGTCGGAATGCCGCGAAACTCACCGAGTCAAAGCGTTTCGCCGTTTGCGGAAGAAGGTCTGATTAGAACAAGTAGCAGAAGCATACATGCTCAAGAGGGATCACCCGAAATTCAAAGGCAACTGAATTTCGGCAACCGGGCATCGAAGTCGGAATGCCGCGAAACTCACCGAGTCAAAGCGTTTCGCCGTTTGCGGAA
This sequence comes from Populus tremula, assembly GCA_964019445.1. Lineage (NCBI taxonomy): Eukaryota > Viridiplantae > Streptophyta > Magnoliopsida > Malpighiales > Salicaceae > Populus > Populus tremula. The sequence continues at coordinate 6,522 of CAXHTJ010001597.1, forward strand.
GAAGGTCTGATGTAGAACAAGTAGCAGAAGCATACATGCTCAAGAGGGATCACCGAAATTCAAAGGCAACTAAATTTCGGCAACCAGGGCATCGAAGTCGGAATGCCGCGAAACTCACCGAGTCAAAGCGTTTCGCCGTTTGGAAGAAGGTCTGATGTAGAACAAGTAGCAGAAGCATACATGCTCAAGAGGGATCACCCGAAATTCAAAGGCAACTGAATTTCGGCAACCGGGGCATCGAAGTCGAATGCCGCGAAACTCACCGAGTCAAAGCGTTTCGCCGTTTGCGGAAGAAGGTCTGATGTAGAACAAGTAGCAGAAGCATACATGCTCAAGAGGGATCACCCGAAATTCAAAGGCAACTGAATTTCGGCAACCGGGGCATCGAAGTCGGAATGCCGCGAAACTCACCGAGTCAAAGCGTTTCGCCGTTTGCGGAAGAAGGTCTGATGTAGAACAAGTAGCAGAAGCATACATGCTCAAGAGGGATCACCCGAAATTCAAAGGCAACTGAATTTCGGCAACCGGGGCATCGAAGTCGGAATGCCGCGAAACTCACCGAGTCAAAGCGTTTCGCCGTTTGGAAGAAGGTCTGATGTAGAACAAGTAGCAGAAGCATACATGCTCAAGAGGGATCACCCGAAATTCAAAGGCAACTGAATTTCGGCAACCGGGGCATCGAAGTCGGAATGCCGCGAAACTCACCGAGTCAAAGCGTTTCGCCGTTTGCGGAAGAAGGTCTGATGTAGAACAAGTAGCAGAAGCATACATGCTCAAGAGGGATCACCGAAATTCAAAGGCAACTGAATTTCGGCAACCGGGGCATCGAAGTCGGAATGCCGCGAAACTCACCGAGTCAAAGCGTTTCGCCGTTTGCGGAAGAAGGTCTGATGTAGAACAAGTAGCAGAAGCATACATGCTCAAGAGGGATCACCGAAATTCAAAGGCAACTGAATTTCGGCAACCGGGCATCGAAGTCGGAATGCCGCGAAACTCACCGAGTGAAAGCGTTTCACCGTTTGCGGAAGAAGGTCTGATGTAGAACAAGTAGCAGAAGCATACATGCTCAAGAGGGATCACCCGAAATTCAAAGGCAACTGAATTTCGGCAACCGGGGCATCGAAGTCGGAATGCCGCGAAACTCACCGAGTCAAAGCGTTTCGCCGTTTGCGGAAGAAGGTCTGATTAGAACAAGTGCAGAAGCATACATGCTCAAGAGGGATCACCCGAAATTCAAAGGCAACTGAATTTCGGCAACCGGGGCATCGAAGTCGGAATGCCGCGAAACTCACCGAGTCAAAGCGTTTCGCCGTTTGCGGAAGAAGGTCTGATGTAGAACAAGTAGCAGAAGCATACATGCTCAAGAGGGATCACCCGAAATTCAAAGGCAACTGAATTTCGGCAACCGGGCATCGAAGTCGGAATGCCGCGAAACTCACCGAGTCAAAGCGTTTCGCCGTTTGCGGAAGAAGGTCTGATAGAACAAGTAGCAGAAGCATACATGCTCAAGAGGGATCACCAGAAATTCAAAGGAACAAATTTCGGCAACCAGGGCATCGAAGTCGGAATGCCGCGAAACTCACCGAGTCAAAGCGTTTCGCCGTTTGCGGAAGAAGGTCTGATGTAGAACAAGTTGCAGAAGCATACATGCTCAAGAGGGATCACCCGAAATTCAAAGGCAACTGAATTTCGGCAACCGGGGCATCGAAGTCGGAATGCCCGAAACTCACCGAGTGAAAGCATTTCCATTTTGCGGAGAAGGTCTGATGTAAGAACAAGTAGCAGAAGCATACATGCTCAAGAGGGATCACCCGAAATTCAAAGGCAACTGAATTTCGGCAACCGGGGCATCGAAGTCGGAATGCCGCGAAACTCACCGAGTCAAAGCGTTTCGCCGTTTGCGGAAGAAGGTCTGATGTAGAACAAGTAGCAGAAGCATACATGCTCAAGAGGGATCACCCGAAATTCAAAGGCAACTGAATTTCGGCAACCGGGGCATCGAAGTCGGAATGCCGCGAAACTCACCGAGTCAAAGCGTTTCGCCGTTTGCGGAAGAAGGTCTGATGTAGAACAAGTAGCAGAAGCATACATGCTCAAGAGGGATCACCGAAATTCAAAGGCAACTGAATTTCGGCAATCGAAGGGCATCGAGAAGCGTTTGCGGAAGAAGGTCTGATGTAGAACAAGTAGCAGAAGCATACATGCTCAAGAGGGATCACCCGAAATTCAAAGGCAACTGAATTTCGGCAACCGGGGCATCGAAGTCGGAATGCCGCGAAACTCACCGAGTCAAAGCGTTTCGCCGTTTGCGGAAGAAGGTCTGATGTAGAACAAGTAGCAGAAGCATACATGCTCAAGAGGGATCACCCGAAATTCAAAGGCAACTGAATTTCGGCAACCGGGGCATCGAAGTCGGAATGCGCGAAACTCACCGAGTCAAAGCGTTTCGCCGTTTGCGGAAGAAGTCTGATGTAGAACAAGTAGCAGAAGCATACATGCTCAAGAGGGATCACCCGAAATTCAAAGGCAACTGAATTTCGGCAACCGGGGCATCGAAGTCGGAATGCCGCGAAACTCACCGAGTCAAAGCGTTTCGCCGTTTGCGGAAGAAGGTCTGATGTAGAACAAGTAGCAGAAGCATACATGCTCAAGAGGGATCACCCGAAATTCAAAGGCAACTGAATTTCGGCAACCGGGGCATCGAAGTCGGAATGCCGCGAAACTCACCGAGTCAAAGCGTTTCGCCGTTTGCGGAAGAAGGTCTGATGTAGAACAAGTAGCAGAAGCATACATGCTCAAGAGGGATCACCGAAATTCAAAGGCAACTGAATTTCGGCAACCAGGGCATCGAAGTCGGAATGCCGCGAAACTCACCGAGTCAAAGCTTTCGCCGTTTGCGGAAGAAGGTCTGATGTAGAACAAGTAGCAGAAGCATACATGCTCAAGAGGGATCACCCGAAATTCAAAGGCAACTGAATTTCGGCAACCGGGGCATCGAAGTCGGAATGCCGCGAAACTCACCGAGTCAAAGCGTTTCGCCGTTTGCGGAAAAGGTCTGATGTAGAACAAGTAGCAGAAGCATACATGCTCAAGAGGGATCACCCGAAATTCAAAGGCAACTGAATTTCGGCAACCGGGCATCGAAGTCGGAATGCCGCGAAACTCACCGAGTCAAAGCGTTTCGCCGTTTGCGGAAGAAGGTCTGATGTAGAACAAGTAGCAGAAGCATACATGCTCAAGAGGGATCACCCGAAATTCAAAGGCAACTGAATTTCGGCAACCGGGGCATCGAAGTCGGAATGCCGCGAAACTCACCGAGTCAAAGCGTTTCGCCGTTTGCGGAAGAAGGTCTGATGTAGAACAAGTAGCAGAAGCATACATGCTCAAGAGGGATCACCCGAAATTCAAAGGCAACTGAATTTCGGCAACCGGGGCATCGAAGTCGGAATGCCGCGAAACTCACCGAGTCAAAGCGTTTCGCCGTTTGCGGAAGAAGGTCTGATTAGAACAAGTAGCAGAAGCATACATGCTCAAGAGGGATCACCCGAAATTCAAAGGCAACTGAATTTCGGCAACCGGGGCATCGAAGTCGGAATGCCGCGAAACTCACCGAGTCAAAGCGTTTCGCCGTTTGCGGAAGAAGGTCTGATAGAACAAGTAGCAGAAGCATACATGCTCAAGAGGGATCACCCGAAATTCAAAGGCAACTGAATTTCGGCAACCGGGGCATCGAAGTCGGAATGCCGCGAAACTCACCGAGTCAAAGCGTTTCGCCGTTTGCGGAAGAAGGTCTGATGTAGAACAAGTAGCAGAAGCATACATGCTCAAGAGGGATCACCCGAAATTCAAAGGCAACTGAATTTCGGCAACCGGGCATCGAAGTCGGAATGCCGCGAAACTCACCGAGTCAAAGCGTTTCGCCGTTTGCGGAAGAAGGTCTGATGTAGAACAAGTAGCAGAAGCATACATGCTCAAGAGGGATCACCGAAATTCAAAGGCAACTGAATTTCGGCAACCGGGGCATCGAAGTCGGAATGCCGCGAAACTCACCGAGTCAAAGTGTTTCGCCGTTTGAAGAAGAAGGTCTGATGTAGAACAAGTAGCAGAAGCATACATGCTCAAGAGGGATCACCCGAAATTCAAAGGCAACTGAATTTCGGCAACCGGGGCATCGAAGTCGGAATGCCGCGAAACTCACCGAGTCAAAGCGTTTCGCCGTTTGCGGAAGAAGGTCTGATGTAGAACAAGTAGCAGAAGCATACATGCTCAAGAGGGATCACCCGAAATTCAAAGGCAACTGAATTTCGGCAACCGGGGCATCGAAGTCGGAATGCCGCGAAACTCACCGAGTCAAAGCGTTTGCCGTTTGCGGAAGAAGGTCTGATGTAGAACAAGTAGCAGAAGCATACATGCTCAAGAGGGATCACCCGAAATTCAAAGGCAACTGAATTTCGGCAACCGGGCATCGAAGTCGGAATGCCGCGAAACTCACCGAGTCAAAGCGTTTCGCCGTTTGCGGAAGAAGGTCTGATGTAGAACAAGTAGCAGAAGCATACATGCTCAAGAGGGATCACCCGAAATTCAAAGGCAACTGAATTTCGGCAACCGGGGCATCGAAGTCGGAATGCCGCGAAACTCACCGAGTCAAAGCGTTTCGCCGTTTGCGGAAGAAGGTCTGATGTAGAACAGTAGCAGAAGCATACATGCTCAAGAGGGATCACCCGAAATTCAAAGGCAACTGAATTTCGGCAACCGGGCATCGAAGTCGGAATGCCGCGAAACTCACCGAGTCAAAGCGTTTCGCCGTTTGCGGAAGAAGGTCTGATTAGAACAAGTAGCAGAAGCATACATGCTCAAGAGGGATCACCCGAAATTCAAAGGAACTGAATTTCGGCAACCGGGCATCGAAGTCGGAATGCCGCGAAACTCACCGAGTCAAAGTGTTTCGCCGTTTGGAAGAAGGTCTGATGTAGAACAAGTAGCAGAAGCATACATGCTCAAGAGGGATCACCCGAAATTCAAAGGCAACTGAATTTCGGCAACCGGGGCATCGAAGTCGGAATGCCGCGAAACTCACCGAGTCAAAGCGTTTCGCCGTTTGCGGAAGAAGGTCTGATGTAGAACAAGTAGCAGAAGCATACATGCTCAAGAGGGATCACCCGAAATTCAAAGGCAACTGAATTTCGGCAACCGGGGCATCGAAGTCGGAATGCCGCGAAACTCACCGAGTCAAAGCGTTTAGCCGTTTGCGGAAGAAGGTCTGATTAGAACAGTAGTGAAGCATACATGCTCAAGAGGGATCACCCGAAATTCAAAGGCAACTGAATTTCGGCAACCAGGGCATCGAAGTCGGAATGCCGCGAAACTCACCGAGTCAAAGCGTTTCGCCGTTTGCGGAAGAAGGTCTGATTAGAACAGTAGTAGAAGCATACATGCTCAAGAGGGATCACCCGAAATTCAAAGGCAACTGAATTTCGGCAACAGGGCATCGAAGTCGGAATGCCGCGAAACTCACCGAGTCAAAGCGTTTCGCGTTTGCGAAGAAGGTCTGATGTAGAACAAGTAGCAGAAGCATACATGCTCAAGAGGGATCACCCGAAATTCAAAGGCAACTGAATTTCGGCAACGGGGCATCGAAGTCGGAATGCCGCGAAACTCACCGAGTCAAAGCGTTTCGCCGTTTGCGGAAGAAGGTCTGATGTAGAACAGTAGTAGAAGCATACATGCTCAAGAGGGATCACCCGAAATTCAAAGGAACTGAATTTCGGCAACGGGGCATCGAAGTCGGAATGCCGCGAAACTCACCGAGTCAAAGCGTTTCGCCGTTTGCGGAAGAAGGTCTGATGTAGAACAAGTAGCAGAAGCATACATGCTCAAAGAGGGATCACCGAAATTCAAAGGCAACTGAATTTCGGCAACCAGGGCATCGAAGTCGAATGCCGCGAAACTCACCGAGTCAAAGCGTTTCGCCGTTTGCGGAAGAAGTCTGATGTTAGAACAAGTAGCAGAAGCATACATGCTCAAGAGGGATCACCGAAATTCAAAGGCAACTGATTTCGGCAACCAGGGCATCGAAGTCGGAATGCCGCGAAACTCACCGAGTCAAAGCGTTTTGCCATTTGCGGAAGAAGGTCTGATGTAGAACAAGTAGCAGAAGCATACATGCTCAAGAGGGGTCACTCGAAATTCAAAGGCAACTGAATTTCGGCAACATGGGCATCGAAGTCGGAATGCCGCGAAACTCACCGAGTCAAAGCGTTTCACCATTTGCGGAAGAAGGTCTGATATAGAACAAGTTGCAGAAGCATACATGCTCAAGTGGGATCACCCGAAATTCAAAGGCAACTGAATTTCGGCAACCGGGGCATCGAAGTCGGAATGCCGCGAAACTCACCGAGTCAAAGCGTTTCGCCGTTTGCGGAAGAAGTCTGATGTAGAACAAGTTGCAGAAGCATACATGCTCAAGAGGGATCACCCGAAATTCAAAGGCAACTAAATTTCGGCAACGGGGCATCGAAGTCGGAATGCCGCGAAACTCACCGAGTCAAAGTGTTTCGTGTTTGCGGAAGAAGGTCTGATGTAGAACAAGTTGCAAAAGCATACATGCTCAAGAGGGATCACCCGAAATTCAAAGGCAACTGAATTTCGGCAACCGGGGCATCGAAGTCGGAATGCCGCGAAACTCACCGAGTGAAAGCATTTCACCGTTTTGCGGAAGAAGGTCTGATGTAGAACAAGTAGCAGAAGCATACATGCTCAAGAGGGATCACCCGAAATTCAAAGGCAACTGAATTTCGGCAACCGGGGCATCGAAGTCGGAATGCCGCGAAACTCACCGAGTCAAAGCGTTTCGCCGTTTGCGGAAGAAGGTCTGATGTAGAACAAGTGCAGAAGCATACATGCTCAAGAGGGATCACCAGAAATTCAAAGGCAACTAAATTTCGGCAACCAGGGCATCGAAGTCGGAATGCCGCGAAACTCACCGAGTCAAAGTGTTTCGCCGTTTGAAGAAGAAGGTCTGATATAGAACAAGTTGCAGAAGCATACAAGCTCAAGAGGGATCACCCGAAATTCAAAGGCAACTGAATTTCGGCAACCGGGGCATCGAAGTCGTAATGCCGCGAAACTCACCGAGTGAAAGCATTTCACCGTTTTGCGGGAGAAGGTCTGATGTAGAACAAGTAGCAGAAGCATACATGCTCAAGAGGGATCACCCGAAATTCAAAGGCAACTGAATTTCGGCAACCGGGGCATCGAAGTCGGAATGCCGCGAAACTCACCGAGTCAAAGCTTTTAGCCATTTGCGGAAGAAGGTCTGATCTAGAACAAGTAGCAGAAGCATACATGCTCAAGAGGGATCACCCGAAATTCAAAGGCAACTTTATTTCGGCAACCGGGGCATCGAAGTCGGAATGCCGCGAAACTCACCGAGTCAAAGCGTTTCGCCGTTTGCGGAAGTCTGATGTAGAACAAGTAGCAGAAGCATACATGCTCAAGAGGGATCACCCGAAATTCAAAGGCAACTAAATTTCGGCAACCAGGGCATCGAAGTCGGAATGCCGCGAAACTCACCGAGTCAAAGCGTTTCGCCGTTTGCGGAAGAAGTCTGATGTAGAACAAGTAGCAGAAGACAGCTCAAGAGGGATCACCCGAAATTCAAAGGCAACTACTTATTTCGGCAAAACGGGCATCGAAGTCGGAATGCCGCGAAACTCACGAGTCAAAGCGTTTCGCCGTTTGCGGAGAAGGTCTGATGTAGAACAAGTAGCAGAAGCATACATGCTCAAGAGGGATCACCCGAAATTCAAAGGCAACTGAATTTCGGCAACCGGGGCATCGAAGTCGGAATGCCGCGAAACTCACCGAGTCAAAGCGTTTCGCCGTTTGCGGAAGAAGGTCTGATGTAGAACAAGTAGAGAAGCATACATGCTCAAGAGGGATCACCCGAAATTCAAAGGCAACTGAATTTCGGCAACCGGGCATCGAAGTCGGAATGCCGCGAAACTCACCGAGTCAAAGCGTTTCGCCGTTTGCGGAAGAAGGTCTGATGTAGAACAAGTAGCAGAAGCATACATGCTCAAGAGGGATCACCCGAAATTCAAAGGCAACTGAATTTCGGCAACCGGGGCATCGAAGTCGGAATGCCGCGAAACTCACCGAGTCAAAGCGTTTCGCCGTTTGCGGAAGAAGGTCTGATGTAGAACAAGTAGCAGAAGCATACATGCTCAAGAGGGATCACCCGAAATTCAAAGGCAACTGAATTTCGGCAACCGGGGCATCGAAGTCGGAATGCCGCGAAACTCACCGAGTCAAAGCGTTTCGCCGTTTGCGGAAGAAGGTCTGATGTAGAACAAGTAGCAGAAGCATACATGCTCAAGAGGGATCACCCGAAATTCAAAGGCAACTGAATTTCGGCAACCGGGGCATCGAAGTCGGAATGCCGCGAAACTCACCGAGTCAAAGCGTTTCGCCGTTTTGCGGAAGAAGGTCTGATGTAGAACAAGTAGCAGAAGCATACATGCTCAAGAGGGATCACCGAAATTCAAAGGAACTGAATTTCGGCAACGAGGGCAAACTCACGAGTCGTTTGCCCGGAAGAGGTTTGATGTAGAACAAGTAGCAGAAGCATACATGCTCAAGAGGGATCACCCGAAATTCAAAGGCAACTGAATTTCGGCAACCGGGGCATCGAAGTCGGAATGCCGCGAAACTCACCGAGTCAAAGCGTTTCGCCGTTTGCGGAAGAAGGTCTGATGTAGAACAAGTAGCAGAAGCATACATGCTCAAGAGGGATCACCTAAAATTCAAAAGGCAACTGAATTTCGGCAACGGGCATCGAAGTCGGAATGCCGCGAAACTCACCGAGTCAAAGCGTTTTGCCGTTTGCGGAAGAAGCTGATGTAGAACAAGTAGCAGAAGCATACATGCTCAAGAGGGATCACCCGAAATTCAAAGGCAACTGAATTTCGGCAACCGGGCATCGAAGTCGGAATGCCGCGAACTCACCGAGTCAAAGCGTTTCGCCGTTTGCGGAAGAAGGTCTGATGTAGAACAAGTAGCAGAAGCATACATGCTCAAGAGGGATCACCCGAAATTCAAAGGCAACTGAATTTCGGCAACCGGGGCATCGAAGTCGGAATGCCGCGAAACTCACCGAGTCAAAGCGTTTCGCCGTTTGCGGAAGAAGGTCTGATGTAGAACAAGTAGCAGAAGCATACATGCTCAAGAGGGATCACCCGAAATTCAAAGGCAACTGAATTTCGGCAACCGGGCATCGAAGTCGGAATGCCGCGAAACTCACCGAGTCAAAGCGTTTCGCCGTTTGCGGAGAAGGTCTGATGTAGAACAAGTAGCAAAGCATACATGCTCAAGAGGGACCCGAAATTCAAAGGCAACTGAATTTCGGCAACCGGGCATCGAAGTCGGAATGCCGCGAAACTCACCGAGTCAAAGCGTTTCGCCGTTTGCGGAAGGTCTGATATAGAACAAGTAGCAGAAGCATACATGCTCAAGAGGGATCACCCGAAATTCAAAGGCAACTGAATTTCGGCAACCAGGCATCGAAGTCGAATGCGCGAAACTCACCGAGTCAAAGCGTTTCGCCGTTTGCGGAAGAGAAGTCTGATGTAGAACAAGTTCAAGCATACATGCTCAAGAGGGATCACCCGAAATTCAAAGGCAACTGAATTTCGGCAACCGGGCATCGAAGTCGGAATGCCGCGAAACTCACCGAGTGAAAGCGTTTCGCCGTTTGCGGAAGAAGGTCTGATGTAGAACAAGTAGCAGAAGCATACATGCTCAGAGGGATCACCCGAAATTCAAAGGCAACTGAATTTCGCAACCGGGGCATCGAAGTCGGAATGCCGCGAAACTCACCGAGTCAAAGCTTTCGCCGTTTGCGGAAGAAGGTCTGATTAGAACAAGTAGCAGAAGCATACATGCTCAAGAGGGATCACCCGAAATTCAAAGGCAACTAATTATCGGCAACCAGGGCATCGAAGTCGGAATGCCGCCGAAACTCACCGAGTCAAAGCGTTTTCGCCGTTTGCGGAAGAGGTCTGATGTAGACAAGTAGCAGAAGCATACATGCTCAAGAGGATCACCCAAAATTCAAAGGAACTGA
>CAXHTJ010001598.1:0-16634 GCA_964019445.1 Populus tremula
TGGATTTCTCAGTGTGGGAGCGCAGAGCTGATGCTCCAGTCATAAGAGAAGTCAAGCCCACGGTACTTATTGGCACATCAACACACTCCCGAGCGTTCAACGAGGAGCTTGTCAGGGAGATGGCTCAGCACGTCGATCGACCCATCATTGTAAGTTCATCAATGATCAAGAGGGCGATTGCTAAAACGCTAGTTCCCCATGTCCAACCCTACCGCGCTGTGCGAGGTCGACCCCCAGGATGCCTATGGACTGGACGGAAGGCCGAGCCCTCGTCGCTACTGGATCACCCTTCTACCTACCCCGTCAACCTCGGTAACGGAAAGACCTGTACGTCTATTCCGCTTTGGTCCTTTTACATTGCTAACCTCTATAGACCAGGTAGCCCAGACCAACAACGCCCTAATCTACCCCGCTCTCGGCCTCGGTGCCATCCTCGCCCGAGCCCGAACAATCTCCCCCAGTATGCTCATGGCTGGCGTGCACGCCCTCTCAATCCCTCTCGCCAGCACTCACCAACCCGGCATCCCTCCTGCCTGATTTGGCAGACGTGCGGGATGTTTTCAGTCATTGTGGCCGCGGCGGTCGTCAGGCAGGCAGTGGCGGATGGAAACGCACAAGATGAGACTACAGTAGCCGTTGTTAATGGCGAGAAGGGACAGAAACTGGAGGATTACATCAGGGTGAGTAGTGGGTCTGACTGGGGTGTGGTTTGAGCTGACATTGGCAGAGCAGAATGTGGGACGCTGTGTACAGGCCATTGGAATTGGTTGATTAAGCAATCCAGGAATTGAGAGGGGTCGGGGTGACATGGGCGATCTAACGGGCTGGGTATCAGGTGCAAGCTCAAGGACTGGCGGGGATCTCTATACAGTAGCGCCCGTTTCAGTTTACTGTTGTTTCTGATGAATATAGATGAGTCACTGGCAGGATTGGACTGGCTATCTGCGCTAAAGTGCATACCACGGTCGGTTCCAAGATGACACGACAATGTCCACATTCACTCTCCAGACTGGCCGGTCGCCGTGGGTCATTCCCTTCCATAGATCGACCCCGCCCCGCCCGTCGGCAGAGGAGGAACCGGCTCCCCTCCCTGCGTCGCATAGTATCCACCGCCCGTGCCAGATGTACCGGACGAGCCGGGCCGACTCCTGCTCCACTCTTGGACCGAGCGAGCGCGAACCCATTGCCTGTATTTGACAGTGCGGCATTGTAATCGAAAGGAGAGAGGTGGTCGTTCCGGGATTGAGCGACATCATGAGGGCGTTGATTTCGTCATCTAAGACGCGACGGGCGAGGACGTCCGTTTCGCGTAAGAGGGATGAGAAGTGTTTCTGAAATAGTCAGCATGTGAGGGCTGATTGGTTTCGACCTCAACTTACTCTTAGTCTGGTATCGACTTTGGTAAATAGCTCAATCACATCCTTGGTCATTGCCAGCCCGTCACCGACAAGTACCTGATCCGGCCCTAGTTCGCCAAGGATGTACGCCTGGAACGCGTCGCTGTCCCCTCACCGCCTCCAGCACCTCTAGATCCCCCCGACGCTCCCGGCGTGCTATTCATAAACGCCTGCTCCATGCTCATTCCCATTTCGTCAGAGTCGCCAGCTCGCGGACTACCGAACCCGGCACCCAACCCGCCAGGCGCATGACTAGCTGATGAGGCTGATCGTGTCGTCGATGGAGATCTCATAGTAGCTTGACTATGCTCAGCGACCGATCCCGAATTAGACCGTGAGAAGGTCGGCGCAGATGTATCTAGTGGAGCAGAGTGTATGATTGTTGAAGGGTGGACTAGGCCGTCGAGTTCTGGTGGAGGTGGTGTAAAGCCCGCGCGGGAGGGAGGAAGAAGCGTAGGATTTTTGCGGTAGATGTCTCGGATGAGTGAACATGTCGTTCCGTGGACTTGGAAAAAGTCGAGAGTGAACGGCTGGAAATGAGCCAGTTGCTGACAAGTCGCGCAAAAAGCTTTTGAGAGAAGGCTTACAAGGTTGACCTGCATCAGAGCCGAATCGCTATCTTGCATGCTCATGTATTCTCCTCCGGCTCCCGAACCGGATTTACGGCTACCCTTCTGGCCCTTGAACAGTCCACGCTAAGCATTCAGCTTGATCCAATCATCTTCTTCTCATCGCCAACTTACGACTTTGCTTCCTCCTTCAACCATCGCTTCCCATTCCTCAAGGACCCGATTGACCGCCTTGAGCAGTTCTGGCGCACTCGTATATCCAGCACCATCGCAAGGCTTATGCCTAGGATAAAGAAGTTTCGGGCTCTGGACTCGAGGGCTTTGGGGCCGAGGTGGGATTCTGTTGTGGACCGAGGGATCTTGACCGTGTTGAACCAGTGTGTTTCGCTGACAATGTCAGCACGTCGTATTTCAAACAGTCAACTCACCCCTGATACCCACTGCATCATATAGCTCCAGCTAAATAGCCTGTCCCTGACCACCCTGACCATGTCCTCTGGGCGCCGTATTGTGCCTCCCCCTCCAGACCTTTCCCGCTCTCTCTCCTTATCACGCCTCTCCCCACTGGCCGCCTGATTAACGTCACCTCCCTGTCCACTCGGCCCAGATCCTGCACTTCCTAGAGTACCCATCAGAGAGGTCGCTTTGGATCCGCTTCGCACCCTCGCAGCTCCGCCCCGCCCATATGGCACATATTGCATATCGACTGATTCGTAGCCGTGCGGGATGAGGTGGAAGACTCTGCATATCGACCCCCGCCGCTGCCTGACGAACCTGGCGTGAAGTCATTATGTGGAGCTTGAGAATGCGTATGCGTATGCGAAAGAGGTTGAGTCAGGATTGGTGACTCGGGCTGTTCCGGGAAGTGAGAGAGGTGGTGCTGGGTGGGGGGATGTATGAAGTTGGTGGTTGAGAGGATTTGCGAAAGGCCGTCAGAAGAGACTGCTCATTAGACGATTAATCCTGTACGATACATACGTTAGATTGCTACTGATATCAGCGCGATTCTTGCAGATGGACCTAGTGTTCATGGCGTTTGCTCTTGACGTACCTTCCGCTTCATGCTCGATTTGGTCGACCGCCGCCCGGAGATGGAGCCGAAATCCATGTTGCTATAGGCGCCTTGAGACGACTCTATCTCTTTGCTAGTGCGCTGGCTCTTCTTCGGGTCACGGAAATGGTTGTCGAACACGTGAAGACCTGTTGGTGATGATGTCAAGTGCGAATGAATGATGACTTCTTTGTTGACAACTGACGAAGAACGAGGTATGCATGGCAAGGTGGAGGCCCGGAAGCAAACCTGTCAACATTTTTTGGGTGTGATCACTCGGAGAGCTAATGAGGAGCGTCCGTCTGCGTTGGACCATAATCTGATCGGACGGAGATCTGGGTATGTGGGACAGAAAGAGCGGGCAGGCTCAGTGTGGGTCCTGAGAGATATGCTCGCAACGCTTGGTGAAGGGTGATGTAACATCTCGCCGGGCACCGGATCACCTTGTTTGTTGGGGGATACCTCCTTTGGCTCAATTTCTCTTCACCACGCGTCACGCGTGGTCTAGCGACCTTACAACCAGTCTCCACAGCTCGAGTGAATTGATAATTGAGGCTGACGCGCTGATGCAAAGGCAAGTCGCGCCTGAGACACGGGGCCGCACAGTAGAGGCGCGATCCGAGGTTTATCCGAAGGAGTCGGCAGACCTTGCCGTCGCTATCCGCGCTCGAGTGGAGGAGCTCTGCGTCTGCGTTTTCTCATCAATACACCCTTACTCTTGACACATCTGATACATCGCGTACAGCTACTGCAATAGTGCAAGGCCGTCTCACATACTCTGGAAATTCTACACCACCCCAAGAGCTGCGAGTCACCACTCAAATTTACCACGTCGGCCAACTCCGATGCTCTCCATCGGTGGATCCGTTCGACGAATATGACCCTTAACCACGTCCCCGTATCTCCTCTTCGTCAGCAGATGAGACCGACGAGGAGAAGGCGTATTCGCCAGCCGCGACAGCTGTCAATACCCGTTCTCCCTGACCCCCCGGTGCTCGCATGCCGACATGGAGCGATCTGTCGGCGACAAGTCTCATTCTTCGGCGAAGGAGAGGAATGAGTTGTTCACGGAGCAGGAGTCTGGGTTACGAGGTGGTGTGCAACTCAGGGGACAATAAGTCATCGATCTCAAAAAGACGTGGGAGTGCTTGAACGAAAGGAGATGATAGATATGGGAGATGGACACGGGATGAGGGAGGTCATCATTATCGACTGGACTCCGAATGATCCTGGAGTAAGTCAAAGACCAAGCTGATACAAAGCGAAGCTCACAAGATAGAATCCCTTCAACTGGTCCAAACCGACGGAAATTTACGATTGTCTGGACAGCTGTCTTCACCACGATGTTGACGGCAATGAATTGTACATCCGTTGCCATACTGAACGCAGCGGGTGGCGCGGCACACTTTGGCGTCACAAGGGAGGCAGTTCACCTTGACCTTGACGCTCTTGCTCTTGACGATAAGCTTCACCCCCGCTGGTTCTGGCCCCTCTCAGCGAGACGGTGAGTTTGCCGGAATACCTCAAGGTCGTGGCTGACTTCCAGGTTGGACGGAATTGGATTTACCAAGTCACATCGGTCATGTATGCTGCCTGTCCGATGTGTCTTCTCCGAGCTGACCGAACAGTACTGCCTGTTCTTCCTGCCTCAGGCCCTGACCACCAACTTTTCGGCAAATGCTTGCTGTGCGGTTTCTTCAAGGCATGTCGAGTTCAGTCGGAAATTCAATGGTACCCGGAACGATCGCCGACCTCTTCCATGCCGAGGACAGAGGTGTCGCTATGAACCTGTTTGCGTTGATGATCTTTGCTGGACAGGTAAGGCTCGATAAAACGCCGTTAGCTAGGCTGTAGCTGATTAACCAGTCCCTTGGAGGAGCTCTCTTCGGCTACATTGCGATGGATTGGGGAATACCATGGGCCTACGGCGTGAGTACAGAAATGGGCATCGTCTGGATGATCCTGACTATTCAGTTCCAGGGCATTCTCGGAGCATTCTCCTGCGTTCTCAATGTAATAGTCCTCCGCGAGACACGAGGCGATGTTCTTCTCTCGCGCCGAGGGGGCGCCTTACGAAAGAAACCGGAAGACTTCATCTCTGCGCGGCAGACGTGACGAGGAAGAGCTTCATCACAGTCATGTCGATCTCACTTGTCCGACCTCTGCGTAAGTCATTCGAGCGAGCTCTGGAAGTTTGGCTGACTTTCCGTCAGAATTCCTCGTTACAGAACCTATCGTAACCGCCTATCAGCTTGGATTGCATTCGCCTGGGCGTGTGTCTTCCTTGGTGGAACATCCATCCTTTTGGTTTTCCAGGAGTACGGCTGGAACTACGGCCAGCTGGGTATGATACAAATGTGGGTATCACGTCTACTTTCCCAGTTGACCACCCAGAACCATCCTCATCGGTGGTCTCCTCGGCGCCTTGTCAAACAGACATCAAGAGTACCTCTTCCGCGATCAGCCTCGAAGCCCGGCAACAATGGCCGATCTCCTCCAGAAGCTCGGCTATATTGGGCTGCGTACGGCGGACTCATGTTCCCCCTTGCCATGTTTGTCTTTGCGTGGACTGGTCGACCTTGGATCCCGTGGCCCGTCCCAGCTGTTTGTCTCGTCTTTGCCAATTGGGGCATCTACAACATGTACGCGGGTATCTTGTGAGTCATCTCTGCGCCGTATCTTGACATCAGCTGACATTGCCAGTAATTACATCGCGGACGCCTATGAGATCTACTCTTCATCTGCCCAGGCAGCCCAAAGTTTCGCTCGGAATCTATTTCAGTGCCGTCTTCCCGCTCTTTGCATATCAAATGGTGAGTCCAAGGCTTGCGCAAAGCTAAATGACAGTATAAAGGCATGGGCTATCCCCAAGCAACCACACTTGTAGCTTCCGTTGCTCTCCTTTTGGCATCAGCTCCACTTCTGCTGTTGCGCTACGGCAAGGTCTTGCGTTCAAGAAGTAGGGTAGCAAGTGCCTTGGAAGCGGCCGCAGCTGCAGCAGAAGCCAGCGGCCACTAGACAATGTTGTATGAGATCCTTATTTTAGATGCCGACGAATGACTCATTCCACACGGGACACGGGCACGCAGCATGTGGATGACTTATAAATACAACACTCTAATTATTGTTAAATGCCATCTACTCCAGATCCGCCTCGGCTGCTTCTCCCGTCCCTACCCATCCGCCTGATCCTCCTCGTCAGAATCCGTCGCGCCCGACTCATCCACGTCATTGTCCGCGGGAACGACCAGCACTTCCCCTCCGTCTAACACGACCCTTGGGGTCCCGCCAGCTCCTCTCCGTCCCCGTTGGCATCCACCTGCCCTCCTTCGACTCCCTCTGTCTCTTTCTTCGCCTCGTCGACCTTTGCCTCCAAGCTCTTCTCGGCTTCTGCCTCAGGCTCGTAATTTCCACCCGCTCTTCCACCACATACTCCGCATCAATCAACCCGCTGTCGCCATGCACTCCATCTGGCGCCTGCTGTCGGTATCCGCACAACCATGGCACGCGTAGCCCAAGTCACCAGACCCGCTGCTCGGACTACAATATTAGTTTTCGATCTGTGCAATAGGCCCAGACTTACATTGTAGGGGCAGGAACGGGAGTCTTTCCCCCGAATCGCCGCGACGCAGATGGTGTATAGGAAGGGTAGGACAATATCAAGGAGCAACGAGCGAACTCGGGCAAGAGGATTCGCGCCGAGATGTCGCAGATTGTGCCGGAATGGGCTGCGCCAAAGCTGCTGAATCAGCACCGATCATGGAATCAACGTACGTGGTGCATCCGGTGGTTATCCGCCCCTCTGTGCCTGCCAAAGAGCCCACAGGCACCCAGACCGATAGAGTTGAGGACCGAGCCCAGTGCCCTGAAGGTTTAGCTTGATCCACGGATTGAGAATGATATACATACCAAGCGTCCCATAGGTGAAGCACAGGTATCGCTTGTCCGAAACCATATCGCACCAAATCCCACCTAAGCTCCCATACCAGACCCTTCATGATTGGATGCGCGACATAGACGATCGAGAGGATAAGAGCTTTGCGCAAATTGAGGAGAATGAAGCGTTTGACCAGTGCTTGACGGGAAGCAAGCCTTCGCTGTCTGGCTCGACCGAACGAGACTGTAATTCTGTACGCAATGACGGCCGGCGAGAAGGGCGGCATAGATAGTGTATGCTCCGGCAAGCTAGGGAGTCAGGTTGGCCTTTGAACAAAGGGCAAGACTTACGAATGAGTACCCGTCATGAACCTGCCCGAATCGCCCATTCATGATTTCCCTTCCTAGCACCACAGGGCATAGAACGAACATGCCCAAAAAGACACCGCCTCCCGCCAGTAGACATAGGATGAAACGTGAATACGAGTCCTCCAGTTGGGGGGCAGTTGTACTATCTTTGAAATCGTCCCTTGGATCCCGTTCCGCTCGCCGAGCTATGAGGTCCTGTCGAATCATCTTGATCTTGTCCTTGGGGGTCTTGGGCTGACCGCCTCCCGTCAAGAGGACAAACATCCCTCACGGCGGACGCCTTTCTTCTCTGTCCGAGTAGACAAAGATGTGAACACGATCTTGGGCGGGTACGCGGGCGAGGGTCGCAGATGAGTCGTAAGACCCAAAGATGAACTTGAAGGGGATGTCGAGGGCGTTCCAAAGATTGTTTCGATATGACCCGGTGTAGTAGGTGGGGGGATGACTATATGGGTGGCGGGGTTTGGCATACAGGAGATGGTCTAGTCGGAAGCAGCCTTCGAATATCCTCCAGTAGATAGCCAGGAGCCTTTTAAGTGTTTGCTGAGGACGGATCCGGTAGATAGTTGGTGGGATGGCAATGAGGAGGAAGAGGTAGTCGAATGGGATTGGGCTGATTGGACCACTGTTGGGTCAGTCCGGAAACAGTGAAGAAATGTAACTACGTACAATTGTCCAACCGTAGCGGTAAGATGGAGTTTGGCATCACAGCTCGGAGTCCCCATGGAACAGCGCCGAAGACCCACCAAATCAAGAAGCTGTACATGATTGTGGAGATGCCCAGCTGCCGACCATCAGCATGCTCCCGCTCTCTCGCTTTGGATGGGATCCAGACTTACCTTATGAAACTGAGCTGTAGTCGACCGGTTGATGATCTCCTTGACTGGGAGTAAGTGGGATCAAGTGGATCCGGACGACAGTAGAGTGCTCCGGGTCGGCAGAGCTATCGCGTCAGCATTCGATCTGGAAGAGCCAATTGGGGAAAGAGTTACCGATCGGCACCATGCTAGGACCTGTGCAAAGCCATACATGAACCTGGTGATCAGCTTTGGATTCGACCGAGTGCAAAGAACTTACATCGTCCCGATCAACCAGGTAATGAAACCATCCGAATGCCGTCTCCTTCATACCAGCCAGTCTATCTCGTAGGGATGAAGACGGGATTACGGGTGAGTGGAGAGTGCAATAAGCGCTCCAGCACCGAGTGGGAATGCAATCAATTCAAGAGCGAGGAACTCACCAACTGCAAGAGTCAGCCAAGACCTTTATCGAAGACGCAAAGCATACCTTGACTGAAAGTCTGTATCGCCGTAGGCCTTGCTTCCACCCCGCGTTGACCTTGATCATCCCCTTCTCGATCATCCATGCCAGTGCCGTCAAGGATATCAACGCCGCGATGTATCCCACAGCAAGACACGATACCGCATCACCCAAACTTATCGCTCATTGCGATCCGGACCGATGCGACACGGTATGATTCGTAGGCGTGGTACGACTTGTTACCGAGTCGCTCGAGTGCGTCAACACCGGTGGCAAGGGAGGGAATGGCAGACCAAGGGTTGGTTAAAGTGATAGTCGAGGGGAGTGAGTTGAAGCGCGCAACCAGTGTCTGGGGAAGGGCGATGACGAATGATCGAGAGGCCTGGTCTGTTTTGGTCGATTGTGAGAACAAAAGTAGACCGCCGATTTTCTTGGCTTTCGAGAGGAGCCCAAAAATTCTGTGATACCTTTACTGGGCTGGAGTCCGCTCAAGTCCCACAACCCTAGCCAGGATTCTCTCAGCAGCAGCAAACGCCCCGCCGAGAGGTTTGAGCAGAACGTCCCGTACGATTTCCAGCCCGATATCGATGATGGGGTCGGTAAGGTATCGCGTCCAGCGAAGGAGCTTTCTGCTGATTTTCCACGTTGTCGTTGCGATGCGAAGGACGGTCCGGATAGGGTCGGTGCACAGGATGATCTTGCCGAAAGTCATGGGGAAGAGAACGCAGGTGCTCATCGTGGCGCCCATGACTGCTATGGCAAGGATGAGGTTTTGGATAAGAGCCGAATATGGCCCGATGAGACCAATGACTGAAACATCAGCCGTGATTCTTGGCTACTGCCCCCATGCAGAGTACTCACCCTCGAGGATCTGATCCCAATCATCTGCGGCCCAACCTCCCTCCTCATCTTCTTCATCGAACACAATATCGAGAGGTTCAGCATTCTCGACCGGCTCATCCTCATCTCCCTCTTCTACTGCCGGTACTATAATCTCAATTTCCGGTTCTTCTTGGATCGCTGGTTCGCCCCGCTTCGCTCTCCTCCTTGTCCACCTCAGCCTCTGCTCCGGTCTCCCGACCGCCCTCCTCCTCATCCTCACCTGCCTCTACGGCCCCATCAGGCATTTGCAAGGCGTGATCCGCATCACCGTCATCCTGATCTGGGTCCCATCGGTCTTTGAAGCGTTTGCGGACGCTTCGGCTTAGGATCGGTATCACGGTTCTTGTGAGACATGTACTGCGCAATGTCCACCTCGTTGTTCCCTCGAAGGTTGATAGACTGTAATATTGTGGTGTCTTCATTTGCTCGGCCTGGATGACGACCCGGCCGCGGGCTCGGGTTGGATGGTGGAGCGTCGCCTTGAGCAAGCTCTGCGGAAAGGGAGTGGGGGTGGAGGAGGAAGCGGCGGCGTTGGCTATAGTGAGCGATGTTGGCTGCGTGGAGCCATCCGTGGCTCAGCGGGAACTACCGAAGGGGCTGTGCCTAGCGCTTCGACTGCGGCAGCGGTCGTTCCCATGGCATAGGCCTTGGAGCAAAGAGGGGCGGCATGTTCAGGATTGGCTCAACAGCAGCACGCGCAACTGCGGGGCTCGCTGTGGACACCGGAGCCCATCTCATCGATTTGGCCAGGCGTAGGTCTCAAAGCTAGTGAGTCCAGTATTGATAGAAGCTCCGCCACAGTGGTTTTCGCTGCCGGCCCCGTCACCTCGCCCTCCACTGTTGCCTCAGGAGCGGCCTCAGATACCGCCTCGGCAGAAGAGTCCTGGAGGAAAATCTCTTCAATCTCCCCGGCCAGATCCCCAAATCTCTCTGTAAGATCCATGACCATCTCTAACCTCTCGGACGCCTGTGTAGACGCCGCCTCCATCTCCGCAACGCGTACTTTGAACACCTCGATTTCTTTGCCGACAAAAGTGGGCGATTGGTCTGGATTCTCATTATCCTGGATGAGCACTTTTGCGTCCTGCTGCAGTGCAGCCCGCCGGTCGACAGAATTTGTAGGTCGTCGTTTATTTGAGAAACTAGGCGTTTCAGCGGGCGAGGCTGTCGTTCCGTCTTAGGGCTGGGCATGGGGTTGGAGCTGAGTTGAGAGTCGACAGTGAGTCCGCGCGGACGTATGAGGTATCCAGAAGGAGAGGTTGTGCTGGTCTGTCGCTGAGGTGGTCGGCGGGTAATGGTGAGACCTCTCGCAGAGTAGGCTCTGAAGCAAGGGCTGGATTGGGGGCCGTGACGCTTTCGGTCTCTTCGGATTTGGAGTCCGTTCCCTCTGCGCCTGCAATTGGCCCGGCGACCTCAATCCCATTCCCGGTCGCCCTCTCTTTGCCCTTCCTTGACGCCAAAAGCTCCGGAGCCTTCCACGCCGCATCATCTGTCCGTCCCTCTGCCAACTTCAATCTAGCTTGCTGAATCGTCTCTGCACGTTTGATAAGGACTCGCACTCGCTCGATATCGGAGCTGAGCTGGTCATCCGTGTGTAGAGCATTGTCTTCACCCGGCTCGCTGGTGTCAGAGGCAGAAAACGAGGCGCGGCGGCGGTATGCCATTGAGGATGGGCCGGGTCCGTCTACGGCTGCACCTACGCGCTGCTGCTGGTATAGGTCGGGTCTGGCTTTTCTGGCTCGATCGATGTTGGCGAGAGGCGAAATCAAGGGTTTCCTCCGGCCTTCTTTACCGTCATCACCCTCATCGGTCCAGTCATCTTCCGCTGCCTCTTTAGCCTCCCTTAGCGCTTTCAGCCGTTTCTCTTTCCTCGCCTTCTTCTGACTAAGCAGTAAAGGTACCAACTTGCCATTCGGCAACTGTGTATATCGCCTTTCGGCAATGCCCCGCCGAATGACCCATTCCTCCGGGATAACAATATCGTCGGTTGGCGCGACGACTTGCTCATGCTGAGCCCAATTGTGACTCGCGAACCATTCTCGCAAGAAGATGACCGAGACGATTGTCGCTGCCAAAGCTATTGAGAGCATTTGGCCCTGGAAGATCTTGTATGGTGACGGAGCGTCGAACGAGGAGAAAAAAAGGAATGATCGGACCTGAGGTGGCGCGGGTAGAGGTGCAGGGACGGGGAGGGTAATATTGGGTGTGCTCGAGCCGCGATACATCCGCCATAGGCGCTTCGCTATTCGAAGACTCAGTCCCGGTCCAAGCTTTGATGTCAGAACGACCTGGAGGACATCGGAGGATGACTGGTCGCCGATTTCGAACGCGGTGGCATTCTGGGCGACATCGTGTAGAGTCGCATTTACGATCTGCGTAGTGTTGGCCGAAGATAGGAGCTCGGAGGGTAGGATGCCTGATATCCTGTGACGTCAGCTCAGCTGGGGATTGGCAGCACGAAGAGCTTACGTGTGATCCACAAACCATCCAAAAGTCTTCATGCCTCCCATATTCGCCATGGGTAGCACAATCAGCCAGACCGCCACAACGATCCAGCATCGATAGATGTACATCACCCAGCTGAAAATGTAGCGAGTGACCTGGCGGGCGTAGACAACAGGTGGGATTGTTTCTGGTATGTAGTCGGGGTACACTGTGTTGTCAGCTTTCGGCCCTGTGCGTATGGTCCGCCATGTACTCACCTTTGGTGAAAGTATAATGATGACCACAGATCTCACAGACTTTCTTCTTGCTCGTAGCTAGCCAGCTCTTCAAGCTGTACCTGGTCAATTTGTGTCCTTCTCGAGCGTCTCTGTCGCCTGACATAGCTCACCAATCTGGATGTACGAATCGTACAGATCCCGAACACTTGCAGGGGTGTACCATGGGGTTTTCTTCGTCCGCCTCAAGCCTGCAGACTCGGCACACATCTGAGAAATTAGCTACGGAACTGGCCTGAGTGAGATCAAAGGAGTCAGGCCCGATTGACGCTCAAAGCTTCAAAGTCTGTCGAGCAAAAAGCACGTACCTTCTTCCAGCTCGTCATCGCCTACGTGTGAGCCGAAGGGATCTGCCTCCATCTTTGGCCCACTATCAGTCACTGTATCGGTGTGTAGTATGCTAGTTGTATGGTTGTAGGTGGTCGTCTGAGGCGAGGGCCAAGCTGCCCTTGAGACGCGGGGATCGCCGCCGGTCCCGGGGGAGTTGTCTAGTAGAATTTGCCGGATCCGGCAAGTCTGATAACCGCAACGTCCACTCGATTCACCCTCCCTCCCTCCCTATTCAACATCGCCACTCTCCGTTTGTCTCTCCATCTCTCATAGCAAGCCGTCATACATATCCAACCATGAAGGCCTCCTCCCTAATTACCCTGCTCCCGTTCCTAGCGACGTCCCTCGCAACACCTTTCCATTTGCCAACGGACCCGACTCAGCTGGCCGCGCAAGCGGTCAACTCGGTCCAAGACTGGTTCTCTGGAGCTGTATCCGAAGCCTCTGGCAAGCTTGCGAAGTGGGAGAATGAAATCTCCAATATCAGGGCAGAGAATGTCATGACCAATGGAATCGAGTGTAGGTTTCTCACCATCTCTTTTTGAGTACTCGCTGATAAGTAGATCTCTCCCTGACCCACCCGGAGTTCCCCTCCATCGCCTCCGGGTAGTCTCGCCGAAGATCTGCGACTCTTCAGTCAAGCAGTACTCTGGCTACCTCGATATCTCCGAGACCAAGCACCTCTTCTTCTGGTTCGAGGAGTCTCGGTCAAAGCCGAAAGAGGATCTCTGGTGTTGTGGCTCAATGGTGGGTCAAGTGTCTCCAGGCAATTCCTGGATCGAGCTGACACTGCAGGCGGACCCGGATGCTCATCCACCACTGGTCTGCTCTTTGAGCTTGGAGGCTGCTCGATCCAAAACGAGGGTCAAAACGTCACCAAGAACGCCCACTCATACAACAACGTAGCCAACATGATCTACCTCGATCAGCCTGTCGGCGTCGGATACAGTTACAGCGACTCTGGAGATGTCAACAACAGTCCAGCTGCAGCTGAGGATGTATACGCTTTCCTCATTCTGTTCATCTCTCAGGTACGTCCGGAAGTATAGGCTCAGAATCGCGCTCACATGGTAGTTCGAAAAGTACTCCAAGCTTCCCTTCCACATCGCTGGTGAATCGTACGCCGGAACTTACATCCCGCACATCGCCAATGTGATCCACTCGCACAATTCTGCTCTTCAGCTCGCGCCGACTCCCAAGGTCCCGGTCCTCAACTTCAAATCGATCATGATCGGGTGAGCTATCTCATCATCTGGCATCTGCAGCACAATTGGTGATCTCAAGCTGACGGACAGTAATGGCTTGACCAATGCATACGAGCAGTTCGGTGCTGTGGCAGAGTGAGTTTCTACCTCCCCTCCGTACAATGGCGCCGACTGATGATTTCAGCTGGGCCTGTGACGGACCTTACGCCGTGTACGCCCCGGACGCCGCGGAGTGTGTGGCTCTCCGAGGCAAGCAGCCGAGATGTCAAAGCTTGGTCTCGAGCTGCCAAAAGTTTGTCAATAGTCCCTTAGTCAAGCTATGTGGCTAACATTCCAGGACTGGCTCTCGATTCTCCTGTGTCCCCGCTGCGCTATACTGCTGGAGTCTCTTCAACTCTCTCCAGGAGCTTGTAAGTTCTCATGCCGGCTACGCTTCTTTGCTGACGATGCAGGGCCTGAACATGTACGATGTCCGCAAGAAGTGTGACAAGGCCAAGGATAAGGAGGACCTGTAAGTTGGCCACCTTCTGATAGGCGACGAAGCTGACTTCCCCAGTTGTGCTACCGTGAGATGGGCTGGATGGGACATACCTCAACAAGCCTGAGGTCAAGAAGGGTAAGCTTTCCCGTTGTCAATGCAACCATGACCAAGCTGACTTGCAGAACTCGGCGCTCCTGCCAACATTGACTTCCATCTTGCAACATCAAATCAACCAGAACTTGTAAGCTAGCTTGGGAACAGTTGTTTATCCGCAGAAGCTGACGAGTCAGCCTCCTGCAAGGTGACGGCTAAAAGACACCACCTCCCTCTTGCCGCTTTGGTAGAGGACGGTATCCGCGTGCTCCTCTACGCCGGCGAGGCAGATATGCGTAAGTCGCTCAATGTTTCTCTGTGCAGGGACACCCGCTGACGTACCAGTCGTCAATTTCATCGGCTGCTCTCGAGTCCTAGAAACTCTCGAAACCTCATTCTCTAAAGCCTACATCTCCGCTCCTACCCACAACTTTACCGCCTCGGACGGAAAGATTTCAGGTTGGACCAAGAGTGCCGGAAAGGGTGCAGGGAACGTTGCCTTCGTGGCATTTGCCAACGCTGGACACATGGTGAGTTACAATCTGACGGTCGATGCGATGCAGGAGCTGACGTACAGGTACCGCATGATGACCTATTGGCGCTTTGACCATGTTTGAGCGATGGCTGGCCAATAAGCCTTTGGCTTAAGACGCAGCGCTCGGCGTGGATGGACAGTCGAGATGCAGTGATTGGACGTTTTGTCGATCGAACATTGACCAGAATCAGATTGAATATGTGAAGTCAGAAGATATACCGAGTAGTATGAATTATGATTGCTGTCATCTATGCAACATATCGTGTCCCTCGCTTAAGTCCACTTGGGGAGTCTATCGTATCAAGCGGTATGACATTTTCCCATGTGTGGAAAGAGAGGTTACGCCCAGCACGCTGCCCATACAAGTTGGGCTGAACGACGGACTTGGTCCGATCTGGAGGCGGGTAGCTAAGTCGAAGAAAGCTGAGAGCGTCAGACTTGGCTGATGTCCAATGCATAGCTATCATAGTACCTTGCATTGAGATCGTATGGTGGGGCCGGGAAGGTGGCGGGAGGTGGGGGGAAGATTCCGGGGGATGATAATCTGAAACACGTGCACGTGGCGGCCGAAGTGGCACTTCATCCTTTTCAGCTTTTGCGGTATGCCGAGGTGGCGCATGCAGTATGGTGGCCACGCCCGCTTCTTGCATACATTGCGAGGTTGTTCTGACTGCATCTGGTATCTAGTCTGACCCAATGCTCATACGCGAGTGAAACGCGCGCAGAAAGGTCGAGTCGCCGCATGTCGGGCTTTGGTGCCTCCCCGGGTCATCCACCGGAGATCTCGCGACTGGCTGCCTATACTTCGCATGCATGATACACGGATGGATAGCAGTGGCGTCCAGCATCATACTAGCCGAAGCGCGACCAGCCAGCACATCCAACGGCGAAGATACGGCGGTGGAGGCAAAACAATCATACTCGCCGAGTTTTGACGATATCTCATGACAGAATGCGTGAATCGACTCGAAATCTTGATCAGCATACGCACATGCATCTCTACAACAGCCCGGCTATATCAGTTGGTAGATTAATTGACTCTTATTACCTAGGTTGATGCGATCAATCGGTCGTGGGTTCGAACCCCACGTTGGGCTCATATCTTTTGGCCAGCCCGATGTAGGGAAGGTGGTGAAGTGAGGTATGCTTTTTGGGTGTGAGGAGGAGCTTGGGCAGCTTTGGTACGACTCAGATCTGGATTCAGGGCTGGTTTGGGCATATGGCGGCCGGTAAGAGCAGGGGGGTGGATTTCGGTCGAAGCCGGTCCAACTGGCCATGCCTATTCTTCACCGCCAAGCATACGTTCACAGGTCTGTCACTTTCCTGGACCATCCCGCTGATCACCTCCCATTGATGAGCGCTTCGAAGAGCCAACGTTCAGCCTTTTGACATGTGGTGCCGCGAAACTTCTATCGGGTCCTACTAGCCATGAACCACTTAATGTAGAGATCTGCCCACTACTTGCGCCATTCTGTCAATACTTGCGCCGCCCCGAACCCGAGTCTAGCCCTGTCAATGTTGCTGTCGATTGTAGGAACATCAGTGATCTGGCGCCATATAGACAGAGGTCTGGATCGGTGGCTGAGACAGTGAGGCAGACAGCTTCAGCAATATCTGACGGGGTATTCATCCTGTGTCGTCAAACTCCTCTAGAATCTCGTAGGGGGAAGGTCCACGGCAGCCTGGAATGTCACACATGCGCCTGGACGGCTGAATGGACAGATCTCTGAGCTCACCCACAGGATCATACTGATTCTATGCTGCGAGCATTGAGCTATGTCCAGTCCAAACATCTACATCTGTGCATGATCTGTGACGATACATCATTGTCAGTTTTGAGAGTCAGTGCATTCGATCCGGACAGAG